>JANRGW010053741.1:0-24812 GCA_024733675.1 Psilopsiagon aymara | reverse complement strand
CTCTCCTCTCCTCTCCTCTCCTCTCCTCTCCCTCTCCTCTCCCCTCCTCTTCTCTCCTCTCCCCTCCTCTTCTCCCTGGGTTATTCTAGTTTTTGTTAGGATTTAACATTTCAGAGCAGTAAGATGGTTTTGCCAGATCTAGGGAGCAGCTTGATCATTTTACAGGTGTCCTTTTGTAATTGTAGTTGCAAAGGTCTTAAAATAAACTTAGAAGGCTGCATCTAACTGCAAGAACAATATGATTGTAAGGAATCCTACAGTACAGTTTCTCCATCCGATTTTCTACATCAATGCACCAGTCAGAACAAATCACACCTACTTTTTCACCCTTTCAATTGTTTTCACTTCTGGTGGAAACCAATGTAAGGATACTGCAGACTGAAAAGAAAGTGTGGAGAGAGAAAAAAATTTCCTTTGAAAGATACTAAGGATGCTCTTGTAATCACTTGAAACAAGTGATTGGAAGTGCTCCTGGCTCCTGTAATTTAGATGTAGATTATAGAATAGTTCCATATATGGTAGTCTGCACTGGCTTCTAGAAAAATCTGCAGTCATAGGAAATCAGGCTTTCATGTCTTCTGTGTCCCATTTTTCTAGAAAAAGGCATTGACTCTCCTGTGATTTCAGGGAAAATATAAACTTAAGTATAATAACATTTAAGTGAGAGTAGAGCTGATAATATCCTGCGTAGCTATATGCAAAGGTCCTCCCTCTCTTGATACACATCTAGTGAGCTGAACTCCAGATTCATCCAGTGGAGCCTTTATGTCTGCCTGGATCTGAGCACATCAGAATTTTGAAATGCTTTTTCCCAGTGAAGAGAGCTGAAGAAACAAAACTGATTTGTCTAAAGTAACAGTATGATGGAACCATTTTACCCTCAATAAAAGTTAGAAAGAAATTGATATTTTTTTCAGTCATTTTAGACAAATATCTAACAAAAATATTTTCACATATTTTTGTTAACAGTATTATAAGATATGATTCTTAGATGTGAGATTCCTCTAGTTTAATGTTAGATATCTAAACTACATCAGTCACCCTAAGGAGAAACAAGTTTAGTAAGACTGAGATACATACATAGTATCTACCTGATTTTTTTCTTATAATGCCTTAAGAGTGTATATTTCATTCTGCTAATTACAAAGGGAGTTTAGTGTATGTAATTCAGATTATGAACATTTTGATATGAAACTTAAGGCAAAATAAACCTCCTTCTCTAGATGACCTTTCAAAATCTCTACCAGCTGTGTTTTATATTTTCATGCTATTTTAAATAAATTTTCAGGATTAATAAAACTTACATTTTGCACTTCATTGCAAGGCTATTTACTCTTCATGACTGCTCACTATATGTAGACTCAGCTAAAACTGCTGAACCAGATATTTACTCAGTATAAACAACAATAATACTGTCAGCTTAGAAACTGTCTCTTTTAAAGGATTGTAGATTTTTTTCAAACATATTTTTTACTGTTAAACCATAGTGGGATTTCACTGTTAGATATGGTTAATAGAATGTGAACTCTTTATTTAGATAATACAATTAGAAATTAGGGAAAATGAAGCCTGCTGTTACCTCCCTTGGCTGGAAGAATTTTTATTTTTAAGATTAGTGATTTGCCTTCTCAGATAAAGTCTTTAATTATACCTTGCACTTTTTTGAAGCCCATTAGACATCTAGAAATGTAGCATATTGTAAACATAATTATATTTATGAGAAGTAATTAATTTAATGGATTTCAGTCTATCTCACATAGTCAACAGCAACCTGCTCCAATTTATTATGATGTTTCACAGCAGTAGTACAAGGGTGTAAATATTATCTTTCATAATAATTTGGAGTGTTTATTAAGGAGATTCCCTTCATATCTCATATAATTAATTGCAGAAATTTATTTAGTTTAGAAGACATCATGACTGCTGATCATAATAATAAAGCAATACTTTATTATTTTTGCTAATTATATCAGCAGTACACAAAAAAATCAATTCTTACGTATTTAGACATCACAATTCTGATGAAGCCAATAGAGATCCATCTGCCTGGAACAGTCTGAGGCAACATTCCTAGAATACATGGTAAAGTCTTTGTGTTTTCCTGGAAAACAATTTATCATATAAAACTAATCAAACTATTTTGCTATGTTTTTTGTTTTTTTTTTTCTTATTCCTGTCCTAAGTCCTTCATCAATTATATTCATTCTTCTACTTAAAAGCAGAACTTGTTTCTGATTCCCAAATTGCTAAACTGCCTGTCATGAGGGATGAGGAGTGAGGGAGCTGGGGGAGGGAGTCTGATTTACACATTAGAAAATATTGAAAGATATTTCAATACAGTAGTTATACATAGGGTGTTTCATACATAATCATTTGCTAATGTCTAAAGTTGCTCATAAGCATAAACACAATTCACTCTGTCAAATGATTTCCTTATACTTACAGAAAGTGGGAAAAAAAATGCTTAAGAACTATTTAAATCTCTTGTGCAAACACTTGGTTTTCCAAATCCTATTTATGCTGTTTAAAAATGAAGATATTTTGACCTATCTCTTCCCAATTCATTAATAATTTACACATAAATATGAAAAGGTTAAAAGAATAAACTGCTTTACCTTTTTAGTCAGAACTATACTCCCAAGTATACACCAGTGCAAAGTTTTGTATTTACTTTATTGTCTAATTAGATTCAAAATAGTTTTCCAGCTGGTAACTGTACTGCGCAACACTGGTAACTCTGCCTTCCCTATTACCATCTTCATTTCCAATTTTGGTTTGTTTTTTTTTTTACCTTTTGATCTCCTGTTGTTGTACAAAATTATCAGGATCTCATGTGCACCCTTTACATATGTGCAGAGACCTAGAGCACAAGTGCAGATTATTTCTTCATATATAAAAATGTATTGCAACTTTATGAGTTGTATTTTAAGTGAGCTGGTGACAAAGGAACTCAGAATACAGTTTTACGTGATAACGGTGATAACACCATTCTTTTTTTGCCCACACTGATTTGGCTCACAAAGATTTAGGGTATGTTTCTATGCAAGGACCTTGTGGTACATCCTTGTTAATCTAAACAGATCAACAGAGGTTTTTGCTGGCTAAGATACACATAATACCACTTATGTAGTTAGCTTTGGGTTAATGTGTGAGTAAATAAACTACTAGAGATTTTTAAGTTGCTAATTTTTGTCAAGATGAAATACTGGGGTTTTTTTATTATTATTTTTCTCTTTTCAAAACTTTCCTGGTTTCAGGTGGTATAGGGTGAATTTTCTTCTCAGTAGCTGGGCAGTGCTGCTATGGATTCAGTCTGAGAACAATGCTGATAACACACTGACTTTAGTTGTTGCTAAGTAGCACTTACTCCGATCAAGGACTTTTCAGTCCTTTGCTGGTGAGGATGGGCACAAGAAGTCAAGAGAGAGCAGTGACAGGACACTTGACCCAAACTAGCCAAAGGGATATTCCATACCATAGCACATCATGTCCAGTATAGAAACTAGGGAGAGTTACCTGGATGGGACCAGTCACTGCATGGGTTATGCTGGCTGGATATAGGTCAATGGGTGGTGAGCAAATATATTGTGCACCACTTGTGTTTATTTTGTTTTTACTTTCCCCTTTTAGTTTTATATTCTCTCCCTCTGTTATTTCCTTATTAGTAGTAGTAGTACTAGTAGTAATAAAATGCACTTTACCTATTAAACTGGTTTTATCTCAACCTGTGGATTTTACGTGCTTTCAGTTCTCTTTCCAGTCCTGCCCAAGGGGGAAAGAGGAGGGGGTGCGCAAGTCGCTGCATGGTACTTAGCTACCAGCTGGGGTTAGACCACAACAGCAAATCAAACCCAAATTTATTGTCATCTTTAGCACTGTAAGTGTTGAAGTGCATACTGCTAAATATAGTTGGGAATATATTTCTTATTATTTTTTAAAATCTTGTCATGTAATCATGTATTAGTACATTATGAATGACAGATAAATGTATATTTTCAGTAATAGTTTGCGCAGGAGGTTCTGTATGATAATCTGGGAGAGTTTGTTCACCATTTTAGAAGAAAAAAATATTAACCAGAAGAAAACTTCATTATATATCTAATTCCGTATCAGTTGGTCTATGGCACTGTTATTAATTGATCTTTGTGGAGCTGGTCTAAAACAGGGCATCTTTCAGATTTTATATCAATTATTCCTACAAATTAAATGCCATCACTGACATAATAGCTAGGTATGCTGAAGAATATAGGACTAAAATGTAAGTTCAAACTCTTTTTGTTCTGTTGTGACTCAAGTTTTCTTCAATAAAGGCAAGTGAAGCACTGGAAAAATAAAAGTAATTGCATAAGAGAACTAATTTAATGGAGTGAAATTACCAGATGACTTTTTTTAATTGCAAGCCAGCAACACTTCAGAACTTCCATGGAGTTTATAATACATCGTGGATCAAGAAGCCAGAGAGATGAGTCCAGCTATTACCGCTCTTTTATTGCGGTGGAAGAGCACTCAGAAACACACACCTCACATCCTTGGATGTAAGTCTGAATGCAAGTCTGCTCTCTGGGTTCTTTCATTTGCAGCCTGCTCAGTCTTCCTAAAGAGGAGTAAGTAGGCTTTCCTCTGGCACTCTGAAATCATGGCTATCATGCACCAGACTATATAGGCTTTTCTAATTCTGAGTTGTTAGGATAAAGTAAGGACTGGAGATGCATTCACATAGGTTATTTCATTTTGCCCATAAACCATATTAAATCTTCATGTTTTGACAGATTTGTCCTAAATACTTTTCATACATCTATGCAATTTTGAGGTTATTGAACTACTTCTTTTTTTCTTTTCTTTTTTTTTTTTTTTTCATTATGGAAGATGAGATGTTCAAAGAAACATCTCTAGTAATAACTTTGTTCTACTACTAAACTTCATGAAGGAGCTTTGTTGTGTATTCTGCACTACTTTTTCTCTACTAACTGTAATGCCAACCTTACAAAAGAAAATTATTCCAACATGATTGTGCACAAAAGCTTATCCAGTAATTCAGACTTTATTGAAAACACGTATCATTAAAAAAAAATAAATAAATGAAAACCGGATAAAACCCCCTTACTGAAAACAGTAACCTTACATAGAGATTTTGGGCAAAAAGGACTGTAAGTGATAATAAAAAAAGTAATGTAAAAGAATTAGTTGGAGGAGCAAAAGAAGTTTTATGCCTACTCTCAAAAAGTTTTTGAGAGCTTAATCAGATAAATTGCTGTCAGGACAATAAACTGCAAATTAACAGGTCTTCTCTGCAGGCAGAAAGGTTTCTATCACACTGTGTACTGTCTGCACTCTGTCTGTGGACTTTCTGAGAGACACTAGGGAGTAGTGAGATCCAAGGGAGAAAAGTAGTTCATTTTTATGGAAAATTATACCTACTATTCAGTATAATGACTTTAATTCCTCCATTTTTCCATCCCATCCATTATGGAATTATGATTATTTCTTTGGAAAGTCTATTTAGCACAGAGGTTATTGAAGAAAATCATCAAATAGTCAGAGATAAAACTTTAGAAAGGTGAAAAAGTGTATTTATTGATGAAAAAGCTCCAAGACTATAAATTTCTAATGTTCTTTAAATACTTAATGAGCTTAAGTGAAAAACTTCACTTCATGAAAGCCTATGGGATTTAGGGATTTGTTTGTGGGGTTTTTTTTGTTTGGTTGGTTGGTTGGTTTTTTTGTTTGTTTATTTGGTTTGGTTTGGCTTTTTTTTTTTTTTTTCCTCTGTTTTGTTTTTGTTTTTAAATCTCTAGTTTAAATTGTTCTGGAACTCTTTTGTCTTTGTTTTCACTGTTTTTGAGCTTAATGTAGTTTATTTCTCAGTAACTGCATTCTCTAAACTAAATGGACCATATCAGATATCTTAATCCAATTTCTTTTATGTAAAAAGTAGCTATTTTTCCTTGTTTTGCTGTAGTTTGATAAGCATAGATCTTTCTAACGCTGTCTGCCTTGGGGCTAATATCTCTTATAATATATTGATAACTTTTAAAGAGAAGGTACAACAGGGAGAGGTCAAATACAAAAGGTAACATCTCTTTTTATAAGAGATCAGTTTGATCAGATATGGCTTTGAAGCTTTAAAATAACAATTAAAACTTTCAAGTAATTTAGAAGGTTCCAAGCTATTTTTTGAGAGGAGAATCAGATTGCAGAGTGATATGAAATGATGTTAGCTCTTGAACTAACACAGACAGGCTTTGATGGTTGCAGAGGACTTCTGAATCACATAAATGTGTATTTGTATTACTAAGACTTAATGTGGTTCCACAGTTAGAAGTAATAGCTGACTACCTACAGGGATGATTATGCAAATGAGAGCAATTCTGTTTTCTGAAAGAAAGGCCTTTTTTACTATTTTATTTTAAAGAAAACAATCTCAACTTCACAGACTTCCTGTTGTTGAGTGGACATAGATTAGTAACAAAGACAGATATTGTGAAAGGAAACTTAGAAATCTAATTAATCAGGCATCTTTTTGACTGATGTTTAGAATATGTAAATTTCATATATTTTGTAAATTTCATATATTTTATATAATAATCTGGAGGCACATGGGTGACTTAAACAGTACTGCCCCCTTTTGTTAGCCCCTATCAATGAATGTGAACATGAAAAATAACAGCTTTAATTGAACTAAGTTGTGTGAGATTGCAATTAAAAAAGCCAGGATGAGGAAGGTGTCCTGTGGTAGCTCTGATACATTCTGATTTAATTTTGTATGACAAACTATATGGCTTTGACATCACTTATCATATAGAGACTCATTGGCTTCACTGGCATTCAGGTCTAGTAAAATGTGTAAAACTGAATGTCCTGTTTTAGAGGCTGAAATGCCTTCCTTTTTCTTTTCTTATACATTCTGACAAACATTTCTGGAGCACAGTTTGAGCTCATTTACATTGATTAGAAACTTTGCATGCTATAACTGCTCTCCAGCTTTGAACCTTTGTAGTGTTTTGGAACTGTTTGCTATTGGGCTAATGCACCACCTACAGCTACTGCAACATTAACGTGTTTATGTTTAAAGATGTTTTCCATTAAGGTATAAAGCTCTGCAACAATTGTCAAACAGTCCAAGCTGCAGACTTTATTTCAGCATGATTGATTTGTTCCCATTTAGATCAAAGGCAGATTGTTCCAAGTTGAAATAAAGTACGGGTATTCTGGAATAAGAAATGTTTTCACATGTGTTTGTTCAGGAACAGTCATTCTTGAATAGCTGTTCATGAATAGCTAATTTAGATTGCCTCTATTTGCTGATTGGTGATAGAGAATACAAAAGAGGGGAATTCAAAAGGACTTTTCATTCATCATTCTCTTGGGAGAAAAGGAGCAAAGTGACTTTACGGACTTTGTAAAAGCATTGATTCTGAAGCAAGTTTTTATCAGAAAGTCTATTTCATAGCTTTAACTGTCTGTGTGAGTATATTGTAGGATTTTTTCAAGTGCATTGAAAACTTTAAAATAATTCAGTTAACCATTTAAATATTATTAACAAAGAAATCCATAAATACAACTAATTATTAAAATTGTTACGACAGTGAAAGGGTTTGTGTAGCAGGTTTAAAAGTTTATGTTACTAGGCACAAGATTTGGGAATGAGTGTATAAAATACAAAAGAATTTCTGGGTATCATTCATGGCAGTTATTAAAATAAACCTCATCCTCTAAGTCCTCCTTAGACCTCTCCCTTTTCTGCTTTCCAACTCATGATTCTCTCAGGTTCTGTTCATTCAAGTCAGGCTTTGACAAAGCTCAGAAAAGCTAATTCCCACAATCTGCCACATTAACTAAATGGCATATTCACAGAGACACGTATCTGTTGGCCTGACCCAATCTCAACGGAGGTGGGTCACCTAACAGGAGCTCAGATCAGGAATGCTGCATAGAGGCAAGTAAGTCCCACAGATTATTACCCACTTGTAGCTGCCTATGCGGGTGCTAGCGATATAAACAGATGTAGCCTGGAGAACATTAAACATTACAGAGCCCTGGGAAAGGTGGTTGAAATCACAGAATCATAAAATAGCCAGGTTTGGAAAGGACATTAAGATCATCTAGTTCCAACCCCCCTGCCATGGGCAGGGACACCTCACACTAATCCGTGCCACCCAAGGCTATGTCCAACCTGGCCTTCAATGCTGACAGTGATGGAGTATTCACAACTTCCATGGGCAACCCATTCCAGTGCCTCACCACCCTCACAGTAAAGAATTTCTTCCTCATATCTAATCTAAACTTCCCCTGTTTAATTTTGAACCCATTACCCCTTGTCCAGTCACTACAGTTCCAAATGAATAGTCTCTCCCCAGCATCCCTATAGGCCCCTTCAGATGCTGGAAGGCGGCTATGAGGTCTTCAAGCAGCCTTCTCTTCTCCAGGCTGATCAGACCCAACTTTCACAGCCTATCTTCATACAGGAGGTGCTCCAGTCATCCTCGTGGCCCTCCTCTGGAATTGTTCCAACAGTTCTATGTCCTTTTTGCATTGCGGACACCAGAATTGCACACAATACTGCAAGTGAGGTCTCAGGAGGGCAGAGTAGAGGGGCAGGATCACCTCCTCTGACCTGCTGGTCACACTCCTTTTGATGCAGCCCAGCATACGGTTGGCTTTCTGGGCTGCAAGCACACACTGAAGACCGTTCATGTTCAGTTCCTCACTGACCAATACCCTTAAATCATTCTCTGCAGGGCTGCTCTCAATCTCTTCTCTGCCCAACCTGGAGCTGTGCCTGGGGTTGCTCTGACCCACGTGTAGGACTTTGCGCTTCCATGGTTAAACTTCACCAGGTTGACATCAGCCCACCTCACAAGCGTTTCAAGATCCCTCTGGATGGCATTTCTTCCCTCCAGCGTATCAGCCAAACCACACAGCTTGGTGTCATCAGCAAAAATGCTGAGAGCCCACTCAACCCCACTGTCCATGTCACCCACAAAGATGTTCAATAAGACCAGTGCCAGCACTGATCCCTGAAGGACACCACTCGTTACTGGTCTCCAGGTGCACACTGAGCCACTGACCACAATTTTGTATGCAGCCAGCCAGCCAGCTCTTTATCCACCAAGTGGCCCACCAATCAACTTGATGTCTCTCTAACTTAGAGACAAGGATGTCATGTGGGACAGTGTCAAACACATTGCACAAGTCCAGGTAGATGATGTCAACTGCTCTACCGCTTTCCATCAGGTCTGTACCCCATCATAGAATCATAGAATCATGGAACAATTACGGTTGGAGAGGACCTCAAGATCATCAAGTTCCAACTCCCCTGCCATGGGCACAGAAGGCCACCAGATTTGTCAGGCAGGATTTCCCCTTAGTGAAGCCATGCTGGCTGCCAACCTCCTTCCTGTTTTTCATGTGCCTCAGCATGCCTTCCAGGAGAATATGCTCCAAGATTTTGCCAGGCACAGAGGTGAGGCTGACTGGAATCTAGTTCCCTGGCTCATTCATTTTCCCCTTCTTGAAAATGGGGGTTATATTTCCCTTTTTCCAGTCATCAGGAACCTCACTTGACTGCCATGATTTTTCAAATATGATGGACAGTGGCTTAGCAACTTCATTTGCCAATTCCTTCAGTATGGGCAGATGGACTACATCAGGTCACATATAACTGTGTTCATCCAGCTTCTTAAGATGGTCTGGAACCAGATCCTCTCTTACAGTGAGCCCAGGATCTTCATTCTCACAGTCCCTGTGTCTGCCTTCCAAGACTTGGGTGGTGTGGTCAGAGCATTTGCCAATGAAGACTGAGGCAAAGAAGTCATTAAGAACCTCAGCCTTCTCCAAATCCAGGGTAGCCAGTTCTCCAGATGGCTTCTGGAGGGGGCCCACATTGTCCATAGTCTGTCTTTTGTTCACAATGTAGCTATAGAATCCCTTCCTGTTATCTTTCACATCCCCAGCCAAGTTTGTTTCTAAGTGGACCTTAGCTTTTCCTAACCAGATCCCTAGCTTCCCAGACAACATCCATGTATTCTTACCAGGCTGCCTGTCCTTGCTTCCACCTTTTATAAGCCTGGTTTTTCCTTTGAAGTTTCCTCAGCATGTTCTTATCTGTCAAAGGAGGTCTCCTCGCCCTCCTGCCTCAGTTCCTTCTATTAGGGATGCAACACACCTGAGCTTGCATCAGGTGATCCTTGAATATCAATCAACAGTGTTGGCCCTTCCTGCCCTCTGAGGCTACATCCCATGGAACCTTACTAAGCAGCTTCCTGAAGAGGCCAAAGTTTGCTCTCTTGAAGTCAAGGGCAGTGAGCTTGCTGCACACACTTCAAAATCCTGAGGATTTTGAATTTGGCCATCTCATGACTGCTGCAATCAAGGCTCCCCTAGGGCATCGCATTTCAACCAGGTTTTCCCTGTTGGTGAGCATGAGGCACTTCTCCTCATGGCACTTCTCCTTTTTGTCTCCTCTCTTACTTTCAGAAGGAAGTTGTCTTCCACACAATCAAGGAACTTCCTGGATTGTTTGTGTCAGGCCATACCCTCCCGCCAACAGATATCACGTTGGTTGAAGTCTCCCATGAGGACAAGGGCCTGTGAGCTTGAGACTGCTCCTATCTGTCTATACAGTGCTTCATCCACAGAGTCCTCTTGGTCAGGTGGTCTGTAACAGATCCCCACAACAATTTCTCTCATCACTGTTTTCCCTTTAACCCTGATCCACAAACTCTCTATTGACTGCTCACCTGTGCCCAGAAAATATTCCATACTCCTCAGTCTACCCCTAACATAAATAGCAACTCGCTCTTCCCATCTGCTGGGACTGTCTTTTCTAAAGTGCCTGTAGCCTTCCATTCCAACACACCAGCTTTAGGAGCCATCTCACCATGTTTCTGTGGTGCTTATTATAGCATATCCTTGTAGATGTGCACACATCTTTAATTCCTCTTGTTTGTTCCCCATGCTATGAGCATTTGTATAGAGGCTTCTGAGCCGAGCTCCAAATGAAGCCAGCTTATTGGCTGGAGCAGCTGGACTGTCTCTACATTGCTCTGAGCATTCATTATGGGTGCTGGAAGTGACTGGGTGTGTTGGGATGGAATGATGTTCCCCTCCCCCAACACATTTGTTTAAAGTTTTCTTGACAAGTCTGGCAAGCCTCCTACTAAAATCACTCTTCCCTTTCATTGTCAGACCAGGTCCCATGAGCCTGGTCTCCTAAATTGGGTCCTATATTCTAAGTACCCAAACCCCTGTCCATGGCACCACATTCCTAACCATTTATTAACCTGGCAAATCCACCTAGCCTTTTTTAAGTTCCTCCCCTTTATCCTGGAGAATTGATGAAAAGACTATCTGAGCTTCAGAGACAACTTCCTTCTGCAAATAATAGAGGAGCTGACAAGGAGAGGTGCTATACTTGACCTTGCGCTCACCAACAAGGAAGAGCTGGTTGGAAATGTGATACCTCTGGGGCAGCCTTGGTTGCAGCAATCATGAGATGATCAAATTCAAAATCCTCAGGACAGTGAGAAGAGCGTGCAGCAAGCTCACTGCCCTTGATTTCAAGAGAGCAGACTTTGGCCTCTTTAGGAGCCTGCTTAGCAAGATTCCATGAGATATAGCTCTAAAGGGCAGGGGGCCCAAGTCTATTGGTTGATATTCAAGGATCACTGACTACAAGCTCAGGAGTTGGTTCTGAGGGACAGTATATGTCTAAGCTGGTTAAGATGAAGACAGTTAAGAGGCCTGTACTAAGCCTCCCATCACTTCAAAGAATAACACTGGCATATGCAGTTATCAGTGTCTGCACATCTGTATCATCACTGATCTAATGCAAACCAACCTTCCTCCCTCCCTCCCTTCCTCCCTCCCTTCCTGGAAAAAAAATAGTACACACCTCCCTAAGAAGTTATGACCTTAGTTTTATATTTAACCTTGCATTTACATAGAAACATATAAAAATATGTATATGAAATTCATACATACAAATAACTTTTTAATAAATTTTTCCTTTTAAAATAAGTATGTTATTACCTACAAAAGGTAATAGACTCTGCTATACTGTTGAGAAATGGAACTGTATATTAACTAATTCCTCACCTGAGCAAGTATGAGCTCTACTGGTTGGTTTAGAGGAAAGGATGCATAACTGAGGGAATGCAGCTACTGAGGGTTGTTGCTTTTGTTTCCTTTTGTCTCCTTGATAAGCCTTAGTGGTTCAAAGATTCCCTTTTTAAAACGGGTTCTTTCAGAGGCAGAAATTTGTAATGAGTGAAGACAAATTAGATGATTCAAGCAGTATCTTTTCCATCTTTATATCCTCACCTTGCAACTCAGGCTAGCTGAGAAGTGCTAAAGTGGCCAGACTCTGTGAAGGCAGCAGAGCATATTCACAATTGACTTGTGTAAACAGTTACTGACTGATTATTTGCTATCTACTGACTGTGATTATTTGCTATCTAAATATTCCACCTTGGATTCTGCACTTACTACTACACAAAGGTCAAAGAAGTACAGGAGATATTTTCAAGCAGCTTCTTTTGGATTCTGACATTTCATCTGTTCCTGCCATCACAGGGAATACATATGTTTGCTATTAGCTATTGTCCTCTAGCTCACTCAGGCCAACTTGGCTTCTAATCCCAATCAGTCGAGTATGCAGTGCCTGGATGTTTGCTTAGTGAAAACAGTTTCTGAAATGATTTGCCCATTCAGCCTCTGTCTATTAATCATTTCTTATCTGCATTTAACTCTTGGTTCTTCTATTGTGTGTCTGTTATTTTAATCTTATGTATCCACCACTGGAAGAACACCTTTCAAGAATATAAATTTTCAGGAAGGAGGGAAAGGGGTGAAGAAGAGGACAAAAAAGTTTTTACTTACCTCTTGTTAAAAAATAAAAATTAAAAAAAAAGAAAAGATTATATGTGGTGTAACCTGCTCATTTTTTCCGTTCCCAAGCCCTAAAGCAGGATCATATCTGCCAAACTGTTATGGATGGGTGAGAAATTCCCAATTGCTCTGTCCCTCCCTCTCTCACAGTCTACTTATCTTTATCTTCAATTCCAGAAAGGATATTTTTATTTCTAGCTTGAGTATGGCTACCACTTCTTGCTTTGTCTGACTCAGTAATAATTATTCAACTCTTTCTTTGTTAAAGTCATCCATGTTTTACAAACTTGCTCTGTAAGAGCATGGAATATGTGACTCTTGATTTATGATAAACTGCTGCACTTTGTATTTTATAAAACAAAACCATCTGAGATTAAAAAATATGTATTCAACCGTTTGCATTTCTTACAGAAACAAGTTATTTTTGTCATCTTTATTTCTTCAATGTGATATTTTGAATTCATAATAAATGTTTCTGATTTTTAGAAAATAATATTTTTTTATTTTTCAAAACTAAAGATATAAATTAAAAGTATTAGAATTTACAATTAGAGATAGAGAAAATAAATTTAGAATTAAGAAATATTTCTAAAGAAAATATTGTGTTAGTTTGCTCAGACAAAATACTTTCTTGAATCTTCACCTATTGCATAAAACTTCTTGATAAATATTTTTCAGGGTTTTATTAATTTCTCAGAAACTGAAGCAACCATCTTATTTCACATGCATCTTACAGATTGATCTTGACTGTCTAATTTTAGCCTGGTGCTGAAAAAATGCAATTTCTCTCACATGTGGATCTTTCTACATGACTGATTCAGTTCCCATATTTTCTGCTAACTTTAGAAATAGTTCAGAAAGCTGGCTTAGTTCAGCAATACAACTTTCAGATGACTCAAGTAGGTGAGATGAGTGCCACATTTGAAGACACAGTTCATGCTGGCTTCTCTGTGTGACTGAACTTATGTATACCTGTTTCATGTTGGTCATGGTCCCTGACCAAAGTATTACTCATCTTCAGTGAAAGCACACAGAAAACAGCAGCCTTTGGATACCTTGTCTAGCAGAGCTGGGCACTCAGATTATCTCCCTCCTAATCCTTGCACCAGCTGGCTGCAATATTTTTATTAGGCCGTAATTATACACCAGTTTCACTTTATCCTTGCAATAACCATCTCCCTTTCTATCCACTCATTCTGGGATACAACACTTGTCCCAGACACAAAAATTGGAAAAAAGAAAGGGAAAAAAAAAAAAGAAAATTAAAAAAAAAAAAAGAGAGAAACAAAGATGAGGCGGGGACAACTCAGTATCAGGGTGGTTACCAGCTGTTTTCTGGACACTTGTCCCAGCCACAAAAATTGAAAAAAAGAAAGGAAAAAAAAAAAGGAAAAAGAAAATTAAAAAAAAAAAGAGAGAGAAACAAAGATGAGGAGGGGAACAACTCAGTATCAGGGTGGTTAACAGCTGTTTTCTGATGAAAAAAAAAAACAAACCAGCTGGAAAAGGAAAACAGGAAAAATCATTGTGAAATTTCATCATGTGAATGTGATACTGAAGAAACCAGAAACCTGGCTCAAGGTCGGGTAGTTACTCTAGGAAGAGGATATGGCAAAATTAATGGAATAGAGGAGAGGGAGGAGGAAGATACTGGTATAAGCTTATCAGAAAACACTGCTGCTTTCTAGAGTATCTTGCATTCTGGGACAGTGGTGGATTTTGTCTGTCCTGAAAATATGTCAACATTTCCCTGTTTCTCAGAATAAATATTGTTTCTGCTTATAGAAGGTATGGTGAAGTGTAGAAAACACTCCCATTGCACAGGTAATTTAGCAAACACCTGTACAGTCTTAGACTCAGAAATCAGATAGGCCAATTGGTTTGGAATAATTTTCAGTAGGAAAGCTGGGGGCAATATTGCATCCATTTCTGTGTATGTACGTGGAAACTTTGTCATGTGCCTCCAGAAGCAGGGACACCCATCTTCTGAAACAGAATTTTGGAAGGAAGAAAATCAAAAATGTTAAGCTTATTTACAGTATTAGGAATGGTTTTGAGTTCTGTTGTGAGAAAAAGAAGATTATGCTGATCACCTGGTTATGTGGCTACAACACATTCTCTAAGTCTCTGTGCAATGTAAGATGGGAATTAAATATGTTTTCATGTTAAGGAAAACCAGTCTCTTGACCCTCTAGGTCTGAAAGCAAGGAAAGGGTTTAGAAATATTCCAATAATTTATATCCACAGAAAGAAATAAAAAGTTACAGGTAAACAAATAGGTAGCTATTATGGAAAATAGAATGGTAGCCTGAATGTCAAAGTTTTGTTTGAGCCTTAGGCAATGTCTGGCAGGACAAGAAAGATGCAAATTCAGTTATTTCTTTGCTGTTTGGGAACCTAGGGTTACAACAATAGTATCCTTACTGGTGTGTAATCCTAATTCCCAAGTGCACAGAGTATGCCTATGAGTGTCATAGAATTCATCACAGAACAAAACTTCTGCTTTGGTTTATATTTGTCTCCACATATAAGCACCTCCTTTTCAATAATCTTTTAATATAGTCCTAAAAACATTTTCCAGTCTATGCATATTCTTTCTCAACAAATTTTAATTCCATTAAAGAAATTATTTATCAGAACAATAAATATAACTGCAAACACTGAGCCACAGGTTAGCTTGCAGCTATGTTAGAGATATTCCAAACCCATCAAATTCCCACAGAGAATTTTCTTATACTCTTGCTTGACTATTCCTACTGTATGGTTTCTGTTCTCACACTAGTAGCAAAGCAGAAAACAGAATATTTTGAAAACTTTATGTGGAATTCTGTCAACATAAAACCAAATGTGGTGCCATTTCAGTTTCTGCTTCATTTCAGTTTCTGCTTCAGTTTCTTCTGTCCTTCAGTGAGGAAGAAGTTATGTCTTTACTTGCACAATTACTCCAAAGTTATCTCCTGAAAAATTCAAGCAAAGTATAGAATAAATGAAAGACAAAACAATATCCATTCTGTGAAAATGAACACGAAGTAAAATGAAGAAAGCACATAACAGTTCCTATTGACCTCTGCGCTTAGCATCTGCACACTCAGAGGAATGTGTCTTCACAGTTACTTCTGTTTGTTACGTTTTGGCTATGGTCAGCGCAGCTGATGAAGGACTCCATGTTCAGTGTCTTGGCAATCATTTTGTTCCTCTGGCGGATACTGATGCTCATACCTGCATGGAGTTTGTTAGAATTAATAGATCTGCACATTTAAATAAAACTGGCTTTAGGAAATGTGGATTTTAATTTTTTCTTTTTCTTTTTATTCATTCTGCTTTACTGACATTCAGTCACTTTTTTTACTGACACTCATTTCAAGAATGCAGTGGCATGCAAAAGTCATTGCCTTAACTTTTCCCCATTTTGTAATTCATGGACACATGAGCTCATTTCTAATTTGAGATAAGGAGTGGAAGGCTATTGTGAAATAGAAAGCAAATCTGTGAATTTATTCACTAATCAAGCCCTCTGAAAACAGTACGAAGCAGAGCTGCGCAGGCTACGAAAACTCAAGGACTGCTGTGACATTGTGCAGTCAATTATTTAAACACTGCACAGATTAGGGATAGAAGAATCCATCTATTTTGACTTCTGAAAAGAAATTCTTCCCAAAGCATTTTACTGTGATTTTATGCAAGAGAATTTATCCTTTTGAAGGAATATATCCTACTACATCTAGAACAGATGAAATACCCTGCACAAACATCAGCTTGTTCTTCTCTGTCTGAAAAAAAATAAAACAAAACCAAAACATTTTTTTTTCTTATTTGTTCAGTAAATAGATCCACTCAGATCTGCAATTTATCAGAAAAGCAGAAAAATTATTTTTTATTGCCTCAAAAAGCAGCCTGTTATTTTTAAATAGAAAGAACAAGTAAAAGTTCAACAAAATCTTGAAGGAGCTGGCATTCATATAGCAGAGAATATGCAGGAACTAATATAGTAAAATATTATTAGCATTCATACACACAAACACCAAAGAAAAAGACAAGTTAAGGTTTTTCAGGGTCTTACAGATTCCTGTTGGGTGCTTCTTATTATGATTAAGAAAATCTGAGGGCTGAAGAAATATTTTAAATGGCAATATTAAACAATGACACACTTTCTCCTTATACTAATCACTCCCTAAGCAATTGTTGAATTGTTGCTATGCATTGTTTAGTGAATCTCAGTCTGAGAGATTTAAAAAAAATATTTTGCTGAAACACCCAGTGAAAAATTAGCTTTTCTTGAAAAAGAAAGATGGTCTTCACACCCCAGAATTATAAGGAAATGGTTGAAAATGCAAATAATTTAGATTGAAAATGTTTGACCCCTAAAGACAAGGACAGTCTTTTATCCATTTCTTTTTTTTTTTCTTTTTTAATTTGAAATCTTTTTATGTTATCTTACTTTATATCATGATTTCCTGGTGTAAGTGTTGAGGAGCAGTGCTGGATAATCCTACCTCTTGATGCTCTCAGGAAGGCAATCTGACAAACTCAATCATCTGCTTTTCTAAGAGTGTGTACACACTCACAAACAAATGCAATTTTACATCTGATCATGACTCTTAGTGCAAAATAGTAGACTTAGGCTGCAGCGTCTCCCCCTCTAACATGTTGATTTATATGAATAGGATTTCCTTTCTCATTAATGGAAAAGGCTGTCCAGGAAAATGTTCACTTGATAGAGAAAATCCATCTCTCTGTTTTAGTAAAACTAGGCTTACAATATTTTTAATCACCTGGATGAGTGAACATATTTCATCCTTGATCTTTTCAGACAGAATGCAAACAGTAATTAAACATCATTAATGCTATCAAACTATAATTATTGCACCCTTGAGTTACTGTGATTAATGTGAAGGTTTCTTGGTGGCTACTTGGATACTGCCTTTTTGGTATATTCTTAGTTTCTTAAGAATTTCAGATAAAAATATTCTGATTACTGAAAAAAATAAACATATATATCAGTGCATTATGCAAATACACATTGATCATGCTATGGTAGATTTATAAATTATTGAATACCTTCTTGATTTAAGAGGTGGATGAAATGCATAAAATGAACATGAAAATATTTACCCAGCCTTTTCTTTTTTTTTTTTTTTTCAAATCAGTGTAATTCTGCAGTGTTATATTATGTTGATAGGACATATCTGAATGTATTCTGCAATGCAAAAGCATTTAAATATCACCAAAGTTTTTCGACCGCCATTAAATGAAGATTCCCTGATAGCAAGTGGTCCATCTCTTATACTTCAGTTCAAAGTTATTGATACCTGCTTCCATTATCTCTCAAACAGAGATTTGTAAACTAGTCCTCCAGATTACTTAGAAAACCTCAAATGAATTCAAAATGCAGTCTCTTAAATGGATTAATTAACCTTTCCATCCCTTACTTTACAGGCAGTACTGTGAATGTTAGTAAAGCATCCTACTGATTTTAAGATTTTTGCTTTGCATTATAAAGTCCTTCACTGGCTTTTTCCACAGGGCCTAGAAGAATTACAAACACCATATTTCCCTTCCTGCTGTTTGAATGCTGGCACAGTAATGTCTCCTTTGATCTTTCTAAACCTTCTTTGTGCTGTATATTATTCCTTCTTACTCAAGACTTTATTCCCTACTATACAGCAATGTTTCTTGCTAGCATTAAAATCAAGTCTAAAGTCTGATGTTACATGCAGACTGATGGCACTATTGAGCCCAACTAGCCAATTACTGCAGTAGTAGGATAATTATACAAGAATTTTCTCTTTTTTTTCTTCACCTGGAGTACTTCCCTCAGTTCTGGGATGCCCAATATAAGAAAAACATGGACCTCTTGGAGTCCATGTGAGTCCAGAGGAGGGCCATGAAAATGATCAAAGGACTGGAGCATCTCTTCTATGAAGAGAAGGCTCTGGGGAGACCTTAGAGCAACTTTACAGCCTCTGAAGCGGGTCTACAGATAATCCGGAGAGGGACTTTTTACACGATCATGCAGTGATAGGATAAAAGAGAATGACTATAAACTAAAAAAGGTAGATTTAGATTAGATATATGGAAGAAGATCTTTACTGTGATCGTGGCGAGACACTCAAGCAAGTTGCTCAGAGAAGTTGTGGCTGACCGCTATTGGAGTGTTGAAGATCAAGCTGGATGGCATTTTGAGCAACTTGGTCTAGTGGAAGGTGTCCCTGTCCATGGGAGAGGGCTTGGAGTAGATGATCTTTAATGTCCTTTCTAACTCAAACCATTCTATGATTCTGTGATTCCGATAAACACCTTTGTTCATATTCATGCAAAATCTTCTGCAACTTTCAATTACAAAACCCAAGCAGATTGGACTTAACTTAAGGACAGTGTTTACATTTTGCTTTCCTCTTTTCCAGATATCCACCTTTCTAAATTCTGGGTTGGTTTTGGTGTTTTTTTTTTTTTTGTAGTACCATTTTGTATTCAGGCATAGGCTCAGAGAAGTAGGGGCAAAAAAGACTGGAGAAGAAGGTTATTAGCCTTCCAGATCAGTAACCTATCAACATTTCCTGAGCAATTATTGCAAAACTGTCAAATAATGTTCTAGAAAAGAACAGTGGTTTGTTAGTTGGTTTGTAGGGTTTTCTTGGTTGGTTCGTAGGTTTTTTTTTTGGTGGTTCATTCATTTTGTTTGGCTTGTTTCTTTGCTGCTTTTGTTATGTTTGGGGTTTTCTGTGGCTTTGTTTGTTTGTTTGTTTTTGTGGGATTTTTTTTGTTTATTTGGTTTTGTTTTGGTTTTTAATAAATTTTTCAACTCGGAATTCCACATTAAGGACTTGAAGATGCTTTAGCAATACTTTGTGGCTGGAAAAGGAATCCTTTTTCCAATAGACGTTTAGTATCTTTTCACGTAATCTAGCTTGAAGGTACACCCCCATCATGGGACAAGACATGAGAATAGAATGTTCATACTTGTAATTGCAGACACACATAACCTCTTTTCTTCACTGCTATTTATCTGCTTAAATTACATTTCTCTTAAAACTGGCTTTGATAAAATATCAAGAAGCAATTAAATGAAAATTAAGAACAGGATATTTCCAGTTTAAAGTAACAATTATTATTACTCTACAGATGAAGAGGTGGATGTACTGATGCAAATAAAATAGGCAGGATGATGTCTTCTCCTTACTAATTAAAATCACTTAGCAATCACAGAAGTAATTTCTGAACCACAACCGTATTGCCATGGTGCGAGTATTACATGCTTACCTGTAAGCAAAATAAAAAACCAGACCTCTTCAGAATAATTAAAATTAATGAGTTCTAGAAAAATGTATACATGTCCAGTATGTTTACATCTCCTTAGTTGTAAGTAACTCTCAATGCACTTAACCAAGAGGGTCAAAATAACTTGGAGAGTAAAATTTAAAAAAATAATTCCAAGAAAATCACATCACTGTATTTTATTATTAAAAAAAAAAAAAAATAGAACAATCTCTACACGCACATGCAAAAAATAAAATTAAAAATCTTAGCATCCATCTAGATCAATGCATCTGTGGATTTAAGCAACAGAATCTGAATTTAGAGACAGCAGAACAGAGCACATTACTTTATTCCCCAGTTAACCAAGAACAAATGCATTTTACAAAGTACCAGAAACTTGCTATGAGAACTTCACAGGGAAAATAAATAATTTAAATGAATTAAAGAAACTATTATTTTCCTTGGAGACTTAGCGATAGACAGGAATAGCTTCATTGCTTTTTGGAAGATGCTTTCAAAAAGGATGAAGAATCTAAAGGTCATGTCATTGAAATAATGTGGTCCAGGATAAGCAATGTCATTTGCACAATACAGTAATCTAACTATTAAATAAACTAAGGATGGCCCTTTTTTTCACTTTTTAAAGCTGAACTGTGCATTGGAATCAACCAGTGATGCAGCTTTTTTTTTTGGGTTTTTTTTTTTTTTTTCAGTGCTAATTTTAGCTGAATAAATGTAAAGCTTGTATGGGACTTAGTATGCCAGCTTTAAAGAATACACAGATACATCAATATAAACCTTATAATGACAGAGAAATTATACCTGCTTTAAGGGGTTGCAAGCTCCTGCATTTGCAATAAAGAAACTAATGTGCAGTAAGCCTACGAGCAGAAAACCATCCACAGTATAAATTCATCTCACCTCAATGGCTGTGGAGAGATATGCTAAATACCAGCTTCCACTCAAAAATAGTTTTCCTGTATTTTTGGAAGACAGAACCATATTGAAATGAAAGATAGCATAAGCAGCCTCCTGTATAGTGTTTGTGCAACACAGATATGATTTGAACAGTTGTTCATTTAGTATAATGTGTGACTTTCATATCTTTCCCATCTTAAGGTGGTCTGAACGTATGCGCTTTAGGGTACTTTCAAAGCTGGACGCTACTGTAAAAACAGGAATGCAAAGGTACCTGGAAAACAGAACTAGTAGAAATAAACTCCATTGCAAAGGAGTGCTTTGTAGAAGACAAGCACTCCTTCAGAAACATGTGGGTTACTGAAGTTACACACTCAAGAGACTTTCAGATCATCAGAGAAAACTTCCAGGACTTACCTGGGTTCCTATATTGTAGTGCGTCCTGTAATTTGAAGCCATCTGGGCTATCAGGCCATCCACACAGAGCAGGAAGACATGACAGGGGTCTCATGAGGAGCTCCTAACCTCCTGGAATAACTGCTTTTGGAGTTCTAGATTTAAACTAATTATAACAGAAGTTTAGATACCTTATTTACACAAAGACATTGAAATGAGAGTAAACACTGACGCATAGTAGACCTCTTCATTTAGACACTCAATGCACTGAAGTCTATTGACATTTGAGATAACTGAAATGTATAAAAAGACCCTAAAGAACATTCCTGAAAGATGCCGATTTCCTATGCATTTTTGGTCATATCTGTCAGTCCAACTAGGATATTTAGGATAGTCTAGAGTTTCTCAAAAGACACTGTGGGCAGCTGTGTGTCATTTCTTAATGTCAAGCTGAATACCACCGTCAACAAGTTTAATTCCTTGAGGGTGAAACAATCTAGAGAATAAGCAGCTTGAGTTGCCCTTGGAAACTCAGGAGGAGGTTTAGGAACCTAAGGCACTACCCCCTGATATTCTTCTAAAATAAAATAGAACAAGAGGATCCGTGGTGATGGCCTCTGTCTTATTAGTGTCCAGTCTCATTTTAAATTTCAGAAAGCTATTTGGGTCACAGCAGTGAGTTTCAAAAGTTAGCTATATTTTCCTCAAAATAGTGTTTTCTTTCCTGCAGAGGTATGATAGTGTTGCAGTTGGAACACAATTCTTGACCCAGAAAGAGGGGTCTATTTCAGGAAACTCCTCCGACAGGTAATTTACTCAATTTCTGTATGAGTATCTCTAGCAGTAATACAGGCATAGCCATCCTTACTTATTTCACAATGTCAGCTAATGATTTCTGTAAAGACTTATGCATGGGGTTATCTGACATCCTAACTGGGAAATTCATGTGCTTAAAGTTAAAAAGTTACTTATCATAAAAAGACCCTCAGTTCACCTTTTTTTAAATTTTATTCTATATACTTTGAATGACCTTAGGAGTAAATTTTACATTGCATATCTTTTTAGCATTGTAAATTTAAATAGCATTTAAGATAGAAATAATATGGTATCCTTTTTCTACTTTATTTTGAAAACTGTGTTTTGTAGTACTATACTTGCTGAATAAAATCATTGCTATCTTCCTTCTGTACAATGCTTCCTAACATAGACTGTAATCCCCTACACTGAAAGTCATGAAGTGTTGCAAATTCTCCAGCATAAACCATTAGGTTATCTTAAGAAATACTTAGGATAAAAAGAAAACAACAAAAAACTAATTCAGTGCTCACAGTCCTATGCAGGGGCAGAAAAGAAATAAGCCAAAAAGTGGCAACACATTTAAAAAGATATTTGAAAATTATTGCTTGCTCTTTCTTAGAATAGAAAAGCATGTTGAAATAATTGACCTTAAAGTCTCGAGAAATGTTCTGTTTACTTTAAATTTCCTTTAGGCTGGATGTGGTCAATTTATTTAAAAATCTCTCCAGTGACATATAATATTATGTATATGTAATAGTTCCTAAAAAGCAGAGAAACTTTATTTATGGAATAAAATAATTCATATTTCAATCAAATATAAAAATAAGAAGTGAGTTACAACAATTTCTTCAGAATCAGAGAAAAGCACAGCCGTAATTGCATGGAGCTAAGCTAACAAAACTTACAAAAAGCTGTAGAGTACACTTGTGAAACAGCTTAAATAATAAACCCCAGATTTTCAGAACAGTTATTTCATAAATTTAAATTATATTTTGTATATAATGTACAGCACTTTTATACCATATGAATAGGAATGGCAAATATTTGAATGCTGTTCAACCATCTCATGGAGGCCTGGGTTGCTTTTTGGTAAATTTATAGGGTTCTGAAAAGCTTTCACAAAATTATGAAGAAGGTTTGTTTTTTGAGATAAAGAACATGGATGTTCCTTATCTATGACTCTGAAATTCACACCTCCAGCGGAAAAAAAGAATGTAAAAAAAAAAAAATAGAATGTCTTAGGAATTAGAAAAACTACAAGTAGTAAAAAAGATCAGTCATTATGCAAAAACTGAAATATTGCATTAATATTTGTGACATTTCACCCCTGCTGCTAAGAAATAGTAAAGATGCTGGCTACATCTTAGTGCTTTCAAAGGATGCAAAATAAACTGGGTAAAAATAAACAAGTGAGCTAGTTAGATTATAAATGTTGTCCAAATTAAATACATTCCTTCTCTAACTAGACTTCCAAGGGAATGTCTATGAGGCGTGGTAAATTGTTTAATGACTTTGACAAAACTGTGTAAAAAAGCTGCCTCTTGCTATTAAGTGAATTATTTGTGATATCAAAGAGATTGATGTGCTTAGAATTCCATGAGCTCCAAATAAATGGTAAAAAAAAAAAAAAAAAATCAACGGCTTAATAATAGTGTTGATTTTTGTTAAAACCAAGGGAGGACAGAAAGAGAAGCAAAAAGCATCACAGATTTGGTAGGTCCAGTATCAATCATTTGCACAAATTATCCAGAATAAATATTCTCCACAATAGTTGAATGGAAAGGATTAAAATAATAAAAAAAAAAAAAAAAAAAAATACAAAACATGAATCCTGTGCTGCTATAGGAAAAGATTAGTAAGAAAACCAAGTTACTACTTGGTTGCATTGATTTGTGTAAAGAGAGCAAAGTTAATATTCTATTTCCAAAAGCTGTAACGAAAACAAAAATAAATGTTGTGGTTTTCCAACTACCTCATTACACATCGTTGTTATGTGTGGAAGAAGTTGTTTGTGCTATTTATCCAACTGTCAGAGCTATACTGCTATCATTTAAAAGTTAACAAATGCTCTGTAATGTAAACTGAGCACAATGATCTCGTCAGCCCACAAGCCACCTGCATTTTCTATCCTTAGGTTTCTAGTATACGCAGAACAGTGAGAAATTGTAACAATATTTATTCTCATTTCTGCTAAAAATCTCTGTCAGTTTCCAGTGGGAACAAACCTAGCTTTATTTTTTTAAACATTTTGTTTACAATGTTGAAAGGCAAATATATATTTGTATATACATCTTAAATATTGTCATCCTTGAGCAAAATAAGAAAAAATTCCAACCATATTGAGAGCTCTTTCTGCATTTGAAGAAGTGACCCAAAATTCCAGCCAAAGGCCAACTTAATTTTTCATATGTCATCTCAGCATGAATGACTGAACAGCACAAATGTAAGCATAAGCAAAACAAAGTACTTACATGCTTCTTACTGTCGTGGTTTAAGCCATAAATCAGCCACGCAGTTTGTTCACTCACTTCCCCCTTTTTCTTCCCTCTGCTCCT
>JANRGW010053735.1:0-26222 GCA_024733675.1 Psilopsiagon aymara | reverse complement strand
GATAGGCTGAGAAAGTTGGGGCTGTTCAGCCTGGAGAAGAGAAGGCTGTGTGGAGACCTCATAGCAGCCTTCCAGTAGCTGAAAGAGTGCTATAGGGATGGTGGGGAGGGACTCTTCATTAGGAACTGTAGTGAGAGGACAAGGGGTAACAGATTCAAACTTAAACAGGGGAAGTTTAGATTGGATATATGGAAGAAATTCTTTCCTGTAAGGGTGGTGAGGCACTGGAATGGGTTGCCCAGGGAAGTTGTGAAAGCTCCATTGCTGGAGGTGTTCAAGGCCAGGTTGGACAGAGCCTTGATTGACATGGTTTAGTGTGGAGTGTCCCTTCCCATGTCAGGGGGGTTGGAACAAGATGATCTTAAGGTCCTTTCCAACCCTAACTATTCTATGATTCTGTGATTCTAGGTCAACTTTAATTCTCACTCACCCTTTACCTCTCCATTTACATTGTGCATTACTCTCCTTTACTCATCTGTGCTTAGTTCTTATTCTTTCCTCTTTTTAAAATGTTCTTTTTTTTACAGAAACAAACTTGATTGAATTGATACTAACACTTACAATGCAATTCTATTATTCAAAGCAATATAAATTTCTAATAAAACCTGTTAAGTAAATACATAACCACAAGAAAAAGCTTTGTGAACAGTTGTGTAAAGAGAGCATGGAAGAAGAGCATGAAAAGGTTGAGCAGTTTTCAGAAAATTTACACTTCTTGTATGTTCTTGTCTGAGTTTCAGGAAGTATTTAGGAAAACAAAGAATTAATTTGATAAGTTAAAAATGAGCATATAATGGAACAGTCTGGAGATATCTGTCACCTCCTGTTGCTGCTGAAGTCATGTTCATTAACTGATTTTCAAGTGTTAGTATGTATTGATTAATGACTGGGTTAGAAGGATCACCAACCACTGTGACATGCATATTGACAGACGCTTTTCCCTCTGCATAGGTACAAATCTGACTAAAATGCTGAAAGTGAAGTTTCGTAAATGTTATTATTGCTGTGCTTCTTCTTTTCATGGCAATTGCCTAGAGTTTGAAAAGCTTCGACATACTAATTTTTTGTGCAAACTACTGGGGAAGTAGGCACCAGGACAATCAAACCTCTAACATGGAAAGGGGACATAGGAGAAGAAGACAGATTAGGCACCTTAGCTCGTCAATAAGAAAAACAGAAAGGTGGCTTTTGTTTGATTCTGCCCCTCTTCCTTTCTCCTCTTCACTTCTAGGCTGAAGTCTCAGACTTTTCAATGTTTATTCAATCTTTTCCTTTGAAATGGGGGCAGTGGTGTCGACAGTGATGATCAAGTTCCTTTGTATTTATTGACTATTACAATGAGCCAGTCTGGTTGAAACTCTGAAATGATAGACTCAAATTCAAGTTCTTGCCAGACTATGGACATTTGGATCAACACTGTTCAACCTCCTAATAGAACAAACTGTTCAGGATAGGGATAGATTGTCTCTTTTCTTGCTGCTTTCAAATCAAGTGATGTTTTTTCTGAATTCATACTTCAGTTGTTTTAAGGCATTTGGCTGTCTCTCAGTGATAGCTAACTTAAATTTCTTAGATTATAGCAAGCAGACAATCAAATGCTCTCCTCTGGCCTTAAAATATGTTGTCAAGAGCCCATGACTTGTAGGTCAAGTGCAAATCCGTACTGGAGTGTTCAGTGAACTATGATTTCACCTTCACTGTTTTTTCTCTCACTATGTACATTGTGTTGCTACACATTTTAAATTATTTTCCTAGCTGTGGAATTTATCATTTCACAGAACTGATAGAACTGTTCTTGAAATTTACTGTTGGGCTTGGATCCTTTTCACATATTGATAACTTATCTGGCATATTTGTGATGGAATAAGATTGTGGTTTTTGAACTTTTCTTGCTTTTCAGTTTTCTTTATGGATCATATTTTTTTCTTGCATTGCAATAATATCTACAGGTTAGTAAATACCAAGTGTACTTTCTTGAGCTTACTCTCTACTAATTATTGCCCTGCCAGGCAGCTTGTTGGTCTGTATTTACGTATTATTAGCATGCTTTTTTTCCCCCACTTCATTACAGAGCACATTTATACAAATGCTGGATGGCTGCCTAATTTTATTTTTCTGTATATACAGAAATAACAGAGATGTGTGTAGGGCTTTCCAGGTGAAACTAGTCAGATTGTGTGAAATCAGATGCGAGGATCTGCATCTGATTCTGTAGCAGAAAGTTAAGTGAGATGCTTTTTCTAGCAATAGTATTAGTACGCTGAGTAGAAATGAGCTTCAGCTTCACTGATAGTAAAGCGAATTTGACTGTTCCTGGGAAGGACTGCAAGTTGTGTAGAGACATCCATAACTGTCAGCAGTATATCAAGTGCAGGCTTGAGGTTTGGTGATAGGCCAGAGATAAGGCAGCAGACAGTGTGCTGGAGATTCTGGGAATGTTATGTACTATGGTACACCTGATATATTGTTTATTTATACTTCCAGTTTTCTACTAAATACAGTTTTAAGGACCCTGGACAAAAAAATGGGTTCAAAGAAGGGTGGCACTTAAAGCTGATATAGGTTTTTTTCTTATCTCTTACACATTATGTTCTACAGCCACAAAGTAGTATTGCATTTCTTTTTCAACAAAGGATGTCTAAAAAAAAAAATTAAAAAAAGAAAAAGGAGAAAGAACACCAACCTATGTAGAATTTCTGTGATCTTCTCTATCTATTTATGTCTTAAAGATTTCACTTTCATATAAAATCTCAAATTTGCTGTCCACCCACTCTGCTGGGGAGTGATGTGTGTCAAGTGAAGCATCTCCAATCCCCAGAAGAAAATGTTATCTTTATCTTTGTAAGCTTCTCTGCAAGGCATCTTCCTGATAGGATAGTCCCCTTTTACCCTCTCACTTAGTCTGCAGCAGTTTTCCCACCCAGTCTGCTCCTTTCATGTTTTATTTTCTCAAGGCTTTCCCATTTCCATCTTTAACCTATGCACAGTTTTTCCAGATGTGTGGCAAACAGTGCCTTTTCAGAACACAGTTCTAAAAACAAAAACATGCCAGGGGCTAATTTATCTCAGAACATTAATGTCTTTGTGTGAGCAGATACCAGATGAGTTTAGAAGCTTGGGGGAGGCTTCTCCTTCCAGTCTTCCTGGTAATAGGAGTCAAAATTCTGTGTACTCAGCATGAAGAGGAAACCTGCTTCCTCTGGCACCGGATGGGGCAGAAAAATATCTGCAGCTGAACTGATACTAGTTCTTATGATGTTTTAGTTGTTGATTTTGAGATTTTGTAATTTTATGATTTGTTAGATCCATTTTATAGTGATTACAAGCTATGGTAATGTTTTGAATTTGTCTTAACTTCCTGCTTGAAGCTGATTTCAGTGACAGATTGCTAATTTTAAGTTAGAGTTGGGTCCTGCAATTTGGCCTCTCTTCTCTGATGGGGTGATCTGACCCGTATAAGAAGGAAAAGTAGTGCATATTGGGTATGCAGAAGATCATGGCCAAGGTTTAGGGAGGTACAAGGCTTTTTAATAAGCATCTATTTTATCTACTAGTGAAAGAAACTGTGAAAATTAAGGCACTGAGATGAATGTATTTTCCTCTAATGTATGAGCGAGACCTAAGCAGTAGCATGAAGTTTGTCTCTGAGGTCATGAATACCGAAACACAAGTCAGATGAGACCAGAAGTTTGGGGACACCTTGAGACAAAGCTCCTAAAAAAAACTCTTGTATGAATTTCTTCTGAAACTTCGAGCATGCTGGAGAAAGTGTAGTCTTCAAATTAACTTTATGAATCTAAAATTATTTACTGTTTTGCTACATGTAGAGATGCTTCTTAAAGGCATTTTGGTTAACTTTTGCTTTGAGGCTGTTGGCTTTCCTTGTAAGCTAATTCAAGCCCTTGTTTTGTTCATACAAGTTATATGTTTTCAGATTATTTTTTCAAGCTTTATGGAAAGAGCCTGAAATGGCTCTTGGCTGTGTTAACTAGAAATTATGCATTCCAGGAAATATCTAATGGCTCAAACCGAGCCCAGTGCAGCTGCAGTAGAAGGGATTTTCATAATCTTAAACATTTTGGAAAGGTACATGGATCTTAACAGCTAAAAGTAAGGTCTTTTCTGGACTTTGTCATTACTACGTAAGACAAAGACTTAGCACTACTTGAATAATGTCAAGAATTATTTGTGAGTAACTTAGTTCACAAATGATGCAAACACTGTTGATCCCACTCTTTCTACGGGTGATCCATCCTAGCAGAGGCATAGTTTGAAGGCAAATGAACATTTCATTTTAAGCAGGACTTTCTAAATGCAGATTAAAAGTGTTGATTTGCTAATAAAATATTTCTTGAAACAGGACAAACATATCAGGTAACACAAGTATCTGCATAGTTTTTGATTCCAAACTTTATATTGTGACAAAATGGAATTGTCTTTCTTTGACCATTCATTCCTTGGTCACAATTTGGGGGTTGGCAGTGAAGTGGAACCTCATTTAGGTAGATGGATAGGGTGATATCTAGGCAAAATACAGTGTTTTCCTACTGAGTGTTTTCCTGTAACTTGCCAACCCTTCACAAGATTATCTTTCCTCTTATTATTCACAATAATTATCTTTCCTCTCAGGCAACTTGGATCAGAAAAGGAGTATTGTGCTTGTCATATCTTTCTATGTCACATACAAGCTAGTATAGTGCTTGTTAATTTTAATTTCATTTCTAGTACCTAGAAGTCTTTTCCTGTGTGCATATGAAATAGGATGATATTTTTCTTTGCTGTACACTTGCATTTATTCTGTTGCATTTCCTTTGGGTATTCAGACTTTGAACTTGAGACCTACCTTTTATTTTCAGAGGATTTTGGGTGACTGTTAGTATTACTCATGCATTAAAAGAAGGAGATGCTTCAACAGTTTGGAAAAAAAGTATGAGTGACATTTGATTAAATAGATAGATTAGGTTAAACTGCTCAAGATTGTCTTGTCAATTGTAAACACTGTTTCATTCCCTCTCTACAGATGAGGGACAGATTTATATACTGTATGCCATTAGATCAATATACATTAAAGACAGGTAGTTAAAAAAATAAGAAAGATTTCGTGTAATTGGCTCACTAAGGGCTACAAATGAAATTGTGGCAGGTTGTTTTTTCAGCAGCGTAAATTATCAACTTTCTTATTGATTATTAAGCATAAAAGGAAGGATGATCTAATATCATTATGGGACCACTTGCAGGAATTAAACTTCCTTTTCTGGAAGACTGATTTTTCTGGCGTCTATTTAAGAAATGTTCAGTAGTGCTTGTTTGTTTTTTTTGTTTTGTTTTGTTTTGTTTTTTTAAAAAAACACCGCGGCATTTCCTTCAGAAAGAGTCTTTAGTTAAGAATGTTTTAATTCCTTGTCATGTTTGTCATGCCCTGTCTGTGTAACTAAAACTGATTTCTCCTCACTCAATTGCACCATTCACTGTCTTTCAAAGGACTTAAGTGCAATTTCTTGGTTTAATATTGTTCAAACTGTTTCTTGAATGTGGTTTGTATTCTCAACAGTGTTTTTAAAGCCTGAGTGAATTCCTGTGATCCCACAAGGCCAACAGAAAACCCAGCATTCACCCTTATTTTAGCTACTTTCAGAGAAATGTGGTTAATCCCAGATAAGGAGGATCAGTTTTTGGAGGAATCATTAAGAATGTGCTAGAATGCTATACAGATTACCCTGGAGGTTGATAAAAACGCAAGCACTAGATTTCCTCTTCATTTGAGTTTGCACCTGAGGAATGGATGAGATGCTTATTTGCCAAAACTGCCTGTTAGAGGTTTATAGTTTAATAGTTTGTAGCTATTAAGGATACTTCTTTCTGTTTGCATTCCTCTGAGCTGGTACAAAGGAGGAAGGATGTAATCTGGATTCAAAGTGAGCAGGCAGGACCATCTGAGCATTAACAGTTTTTACTGAACAGTTTTTACTGGAAAGGTGATGTCTTTAGACATCACCTTTTCATATGATAACTGCAAAGCTGATAACCACAAAACTCTCTGGGGTGCTAGACTATCAGACTGTTATTACAGTTTGGCAATGATGCTTTCTGTAGCTTCCACTGTTGCAGTTTCCTTCATTATCAACAGAATCATAGAATGGTTTGGGTTGGAAGTGATCTTAAAAATCATCTAGTTACAAACCCCCTGTCACTGACAGGGACACCTTCCACTAGAAGGTTGGGCAAAGCCCCATCCAGCCTGGCCTTGAACACTTCCAGGGATGGTGCATCCACAACTTCTCTGTGAAATCTGTTCCAGTGCCTCACCACCCTCACATTAAAGAGCTTCTTCATAATATCTAATCTAAATCTACCCCCTTTCAGCTTAAAGCCATTCCCTCTTATCCTAACACTACATGCCCTTGTAAAAAAGTCCATCTACAGGATTCTCATAGGCCCCCTTTAGGCACTGTAAAGCTGCTGCAAGGTCTCCCTGAAGCCTTCTCTTCTCCAGGCTGAACAACCCCAGCTCTCAGCCTGTATTCATGGGAGAGGTGCCCCAGCCCTCTGATCATCTTTGTGTCCCTCTCCTGGACTTGTTCCAATGGCAATAAATTGTTGTATGTTGAGGGTCACAGATCTGTTTGCACTACTCCAGGTGGGGTATCATGAGAGCAAGAGTAGATGGGGAAAATCACTTCCCTTGACCTACTGGTCACGTTCCTTGTGATACAGCCAAGCATAGAGTTGGCTCTTTGGCTGCAAGTACACATTGCTGAGTCATGTTAAGGTTGTCAACATGCAGGTCTTTCTCCTCAGGGCTGCTCTGAATCCATTCTCCACGCAGCTTATATTTGTTCTTGGAGTTGCCCCAACCCACATGCAGGACCTTGCACTTGGCTTTGTTGAACTTCATGGGGTTCACATGGGCCCACCTCTTAAACCTGTCAAGGGATTCCATCCAGAAGGACTTTCCCTCCTGCATGTCAACTGCACCACACAGCTTGGTGTTACTGGCAAGCTTGCTGAGGCTGCCCTCAATCCCAACATCCGTGACACTGATAAAGTTGTTAAACAACTCCAGTGCCATTATTGATCCCTGAGGAAGGCCACTCATCACTGGTCTCCACTTAGGACATAAAGCTGATGACCTCATCTGTTTGGGTATGACTTTCCAACCAATTGCTTCTTGACTGAGTAGTCAGTCCACCAGATCCACTTCTCTCCAGTTTAGAGACAAGATGTAAGATGGGACAGTGTCAAATGCGTTGCCCAAATTCAGCTAGAGGACATCAGTTGTTATTCCCGTATCTACTAATGCCATAACCCCATCATAGAAGGCTATAAAATTTGTTAGGTATGGTTTGCCCTTATTGTAAATAAAGTTGAACATAATTGGTTGCAAAGGAGGGTATCTCCAAAGGCAATAGTCTGTCTTCTGGGAAAGAGCCAACAGATTTAACTTCCTACTAGTTTTCAACCTGCCTGGCAGGTTTATTGCGGAGCATCCTTGACTTTAGAGACACTGGATCTTGCATCCTCAACCAGTCTGGAAGGTGGTGTCACCATGCTGGTTCAGCAAGCTGGGAATGAAAATATGTATGTGTGGCTGTACAGACTTGAATCCAGCTCCCACAGTGCTGTGATTAGATCAGCCCGAAGGACACAATTAGAAAAGTGGAGTTTGTGCATGCGCAGCAAGTACCCGGTCAAAACTGACTGGATCTTTTTTACTTTTCTGATGTCGCAAATCTAGAAGGGCTAGGGAATGTTACATTGCTATAAAAAGGTATTCTTTACTACACCTACGATTAAGCACAATGAGCTCTAAGGCTAGAAATATTTTATCCAACTAATATGCCAGTTTAATTTTAAATTGACTACTTGAATGAGAACTTAAAGACAATGTGTTTTCTTTAGCTGTACTAATGAATATATTTTCACTGTATGGATGATTGATTTTAAACCTTGTCTGCTTCATTAACCTGTGCCAGCACTTAGCATTTATCCCAAAGTTCTCCAGTACTTTATTTTACAATTGAAAATAAAAATATTTGTCTTTCAGGATAATATTGTTCGTGAGTTAATAAATATTTCGAATACTGAGCCAAAACGCCATTTGGAAGTATCTGAGTACTAATGTCTGTGATTTTTTTAAGGATTTTTCTTTTTTTTTTTTTTTTTTTTCGCAAGAACAGAAGTAATAAGAGAATTGAAAGCACCATAGCCAAATTGCTCCTGGGGGAGGGGAGGAGTGGTTTGATTTCTGTGTTGCTGCTGCTGTTGTGAATCTGCTGACATTCCTGAAATCTCAGAGGGTTGTTTTGAGTTTGAGGGCTACATTTAAGGATAAAATCGAGTTCCTCATCATAGCCCTAAAAGCAGTCTCTGGGCCAGAACAGGTTCAAGGGATGTTTCATCCGAGTTGTGCTTTTACACCAGGGGAGGTTGAGACTAACTGGCTGAGCAATAAAAAGTTCTGTAACAATTAACACTGTTAATTGCTCCTGAAAGTGGCTTAGCTTAAAGACAGGTAGATATCACTGTCCCATGATGCTTACTTAAGGATCCTTACTTAAGTCCTCACTCACTGATGGAGGGGAAACTTTGGGTGTCTAATATGATAGCCATCTCCCATGGTGACCACGACTGGGTCCTGATTAAGAAACTGGGATCCAGATTAGCATGGTCTTTGTTCAGTTCTGCTGGACAAGTCATGAATCTCATTGTTTCTTAATACTTTCTTATTCTTTTATCAGTAAGTCAAGTAATTCTTACTTGTGAGTCTTTGGAGAAGAATGGATTTGATTTTAGGAAAATTTTCAGTTTTCCACTAGAAAATACTGTTTTTCAGTGAGTAGGGCTTTCTCTGAGAATGCTGAAACATATTTTCAACTGTTTTTGAAGCCAAAAATCTAGGTGGAAATAATGAGCTGATAAATATAGGATCTGAAAACCCTTAGGCATGTACGCAAGATCTGCAGGAAAAGTAGATGGTATAGATCGCAAACTGAGTCAAAATCATGCATGCTGTCGCTAAAAACCAAGCATCAAATTGGACATATGAAAAAAGCTGTGGTATGAAGGCACCAGGGTGAACTGTGAAATTAGGATTTTAGACATGAGTACTTTCAAGCTCGTTGCTTGAGTGATTGCTAGCCCAATTGAAGAGAGCTAAGAAAACAGTTTAGGAGATAACCTACAAAACTTGAATAAAACAGTGATGTTTTATGTCACAGAAGATAAAGACAAATATGCCAACAGTTTTTAAAGACACAAAAGGGTGCTGAGGAGGGTGTAATTTGTCATTTTTCATTTGTTTACACGGTGAGTGGAGCAAAAGTAATGAGTTTGAACTGCACGAAGTTCCTTATGAGGTCTCTTGTAACCCCTTTTTTCAATGATGATATAGTACTATAAATATTCTAAGATACATTAAATGGAGTTGGAAACGGAATCTTCTTTCAGATAAATGTGAGAAATCAAGGAAGCTGGTTAAAAAACAATAAAACACCGAAACAACCCACCTCAAATACTACAATAGTAACATGAAAATCTCCCAGCAAATTGAAACTGTGTGGTCTTGGAGCTTTAAAAGGCAGTGTTTTGAGTAGGAAGATGAATTTATTTATGGGAGAAATCAGGAAAATAAAGACATTTCAGAGAAGTAAAAAATCAGGACTGTCGTGAACTCATAGGAAAAGGGTGAAGGCTTCTTAGTTGAGATCCAGTTCAGAGACCTGTAGAAGTGGTGAAGCTACCGTTGATTTCCTACTTTATTTTCCCATAGGAAAAATTATCTCCTTTGCTTAAGAAGAGACATCAATAATAAATACCTAGTTCTTTTGATATAAACTTTCTTTATTACTTTTTTTTTTTAATTTGAAAGATATGCTTGGTTTATAATTACTGTGGTCAATAAGGAATATAACTTATTAAAATGTTTAGCAATTTTTTTAGTCCTGACTTGGAAGAAATTTCTGAATGTAAAGCACTTTTGTGTGTGTGTTTTATTTGCTGTGTTTTTTATTGGCATACCATAATTAACTAGTCATAGAACTACTGGGTGTACTCAGTATTTTGTTATATCAAGTGAAGGTGTGGGAATAATATCTTGATCAAAGACATTTTTAGAGACTCTTAAAATACATAAATTTCATGGCCTTGCCGTAGTTGATATCAATTTTGGGTAGTGCAAAAATTTTGGGAGAAAAAGACGTTTCTTTCAGAAGAGAGAAAAAAAAAAAAAAATAAACTGTGTAGAATATCTATAGATATGACAAATATGCTTAACTTCTTCTGTTCAAGGATTGGTCTGATCCCCATTGTAGTTAACATTTCAAATGTCCCCAAAGATCAGATCCTGTATGTTTACTTTTTCGAAGTGCCAGTGATCAGATTGACCTTAAAGACTTTTTCCCTTCTGTCCCCTTTCTACTTCAGGATTATATATAAGTCATAGCATAGATAATGCTGTTTACTGTATAAATTGTATTAAACATGTTTTATCAGGTTACTTCTGTGTTTGAGATTAGCATTCATATATGTGCTCATAAACATGAGTGATAAATCTCATGCTTCAGGACATTGCTTGATCACCTTTTATCACAAGAAAGCCATTGTAGCATAGCTTCCTGGAAAAAAATTTACAACTGACTTTTGATTTCAGCTCTCTGATAAGTGCTTCATTCTGAGGAATATGGCTTAGAAAGCCTGTGTTTGTAAACAAATTAACTTTATTCAGTATAAAAGACTGTGATGCTCAGCAGATAATTGCCTGGTCACTGGCAGTATTGGACCAGACAGACAGGGCTATCAACCTATTTGCAATGTTCTTAAAGAGATAAAGGACCCTATGAAACTAAAGTTACGGAGAAGCCTGATAGGGTTGTTTCTAGTGGAAGCTAGGATTTTTATTCAGAAATTCATAGATACTATTGACATTGAGGTGTTTTCTTCTTGGAATTCTTCAGTAAGATCAGCATGATGACATATAGGATATACACTGAGGAGCTGTCTGCGAAAAAATCCTATAAATGGTTATAAAACTATTTTGGTTATGACATTAACTTACCTTTTTATGTAGTTTTCGTTTCTTTTTACATAAAATTACCCCTAAACTATCAAGCTTGCAAAAGATCCTATAATACTGAATTATTATTATTAAGTTTTTTTTATAGCAATTTACTTCACATTGCTTTTTTTTACAGCCATTTACTTCACATTGCATTTTTTTCCCAGCACACATTAGGAAAGAGCATGGCATTTCTCCTCACCAAAGTCATCAGAATTACTTGTATTTTTTTTTTTTTTTTCATTTTTTTTTAGGGATGTAAGAACTGTCTTAGTGGAACTATCAATCCTAAAACTATGTCTCCTGCTATGAATAATGGTGGAAATACGAAGTTTAATGCACTCCCTCCCATTCCTACTCTCACATACCACATAATTCCAATATTTCAACGCAGTAAGATTATTCCTTCTGACCCCTCCTCATCCTCTGGAGCACACTGACACGCCTTATAGTTTGTACCTGTAGGTATCGGTAAAAGTTCATTTTTATATTAGTAAATATATAATCCTTTTCAAGAATGCTATTTTTTGGGACAGTGAATTCCATGGTCTAATTATATATTATACTGATTATGATGTCTGTAGTTGAGGTTTAAATTTTGTTGTTTTAAATTTACTGACAAACTGTTTTGTGAAGCAAATACATTTTGTGGTACAGCACCAATGAGAAAAGAAGAGACTATGAGCAACTACAAACAAATGCAGCACTAGCCTTAACTCCCTGTCTCAGGTTTCAGTATGTTCTGCTTCCCATAGCTGAGGCTGAGAGATTTCTCTTTAGGCTTTGACAATGAAATATCTTGTTACAAGACTGAGTCCTGAAGAAAGGATTTAAATTTTTGAGGAAGACAGATCTATCTTCATAAATATTGGATGGAGAAATATATATCTCATAATCATGTGGGAAATCTTATAATTTAGGTTATTGTATCCACATGATATTAATTGTATCTCATTTAAAAATAGTCTTGCATAGTTTGCATAGTCTGCATAGCTCTATGCAGACCAGCTCTACTGGCACCAAATCACCCTGGTGCTGCAGCTGAGTTTGTTTGGCAAGGGAATTCTTCCAGAAGGTTAATTCCTACCAACTTGTAGGACTTTGTCATCAGATGTCACTCCTGATGTCCATTGACAAATTTTACTGTGGAGCAAAACTGTTTCTTGCTGGTGACTAAGTGAGCTGGGGTTTGTTCCTTGAGGTTGTATTTAATTGTGTAAGTTTAGATTTTACATTTTTATGCCTTCTGAAGGAATAACTTGTCTGATCTCCTCTTCCAGTGCTCAGGAAACTCCCTCATCAATCCTTGTGGACCTGCCAAATGAGCCACTTTTACCTGGTGCACATAAATAGGGTCTCCCTCGCTCTTCTGTCAGTGAATACCACATTGTTGCTCAGACACATGCAGATGCAACAAGAGTGCGAATCATACAACCAGTATTTGTTGTGTGTGTGCCCTGTGTGCCCTGTGTGTGTGCTGTAGGGGAAACTGGGAGTGCCTGACCCATGTTTTTCCAGCAATCAGAAAATCTTACCTATATTGGAAACAGGCTAATTTCAGTGAGTTAAGGTCTGATCATGTCTTCCTCACTGATTGCAAAACGGGATTGTTCGCTGGCTCTGTCCTTTCAGGCCTTACTATATGGCTTCAAATCAAGTACTAACAAAATGATATACTACTCTCCATTCACTGTATGACAAAAATAGATAATCCAGAGCCTCAATTGTGAAGTCATGATTAACTTGATAACTCTATTTAGTGGAAGCTCCATTCATTACTCTATCATTACTCTGTCATCCTTTCCAGATTTTCCTTTCCCAAAATCTCCTAAAAATAAGAGTAACTTATAAGAATATCTTTTTTTTCAGTCCCTTTTAATGACTGATTTATTATCTGCTGCTTTTGTTGATATTTTTACTTCAATTACTCTAAAAAATTTACTCCTACGCCTAATATTGTAAAGTATTAAAATAGATTCATAGATGCTTAAAGCTAATACCTGCCTGTTAGTCATGGAAATGTGATCAACAATTATCATAGTAATTTACATTTAACTAGAAATTATCTTAAAAAATAGTTTATTGCCAAAAAAAGGTAATAAATAAAGCCATATGTTATTTCTATTTTCATTGTGCATCTTCAACTTTCAGTCAGTAACATTCTTTTGCTTTTCTCTGACTTTTTCTTAAGCTCTTTAACCGCTGTAATAAGACACCTTTTTTTTGGTGAGAAAAAGAGATGGACCTCTTTATGCATCCCTTCACTTTATTTGTTTAGTTATTTATTTTAGCCTCTTCACTGTGTTTTCCTCAATGTCCTGTATAAATAGTCAATCTTGCTGTAGTTCAATAGTAAGCTTACCAATGCCTTACTTGGGGGAGTATTTTCAATCTTACTTGCCACTCCTCTACTTACATTTTCCAGGATTTCATTATGTATTCTTCCCGTGGCATTATGCTGATTTGAGAAGTGTGTCCACATCCTTTGCTTGTCTAGACAGCTGGGTGGAAAGCAGAAGAATCATAGCATAAGGAATTCAGTCATGTACAGTGCTTGAGCAAGTTGTGACCCAGAATTTGGCTGTGCTTATGAATGTTGCTGTAATATAAATCATGTTTACTAAGTCTTACCTGGCTCCCAAATCTGCAATCTTGCAAAAGAGTAACATGTTTTTATCTTATAATTTTCCACTTGATAAGCTCTTTCTGTATTTCTGAAAGATCTTTTAATAGGTGAAAAAATCATAATTTCTCAGGCTTTATTTCTATAAACAACCATTTTGGCTTTGTTTCCAATCCCAATTAGGTACTATATATTGAAATTATTACTCACTTTTTAGTTGGAGGGTTGGATTGTTTGATTGTTTTTTCACAAGTCTTTTTCTGACATGTGAGAAATAAAAAATCTGCTCATTACTATTAAGCAACTGAAAAGCACAAATTATATTACAGAAATTTCCCTGGAGCTAAAAGTATTTTGGGAAACATGTAAAAGTGCTTAAGATTCAGGTGTTTGTCTCTCCTTCAAAGACATGAAAAGAAACAGATTGACTAACCAGTAGGTGTAGCTTAGTCACAAAATCCTACGTGTAGTAATCATAAATGTGAACTATTATTCCACTGTCTGTTTTCATTACTGCTATCATCTCCCCTGCACAGCAGGACTTAGAGGCAAACCATATCTTGCACAGAATTTTAAAAATAAATACTCTCTTTTCACTGAAGTGTCAAAGTTGAAGAGTGTGTAATACCATGATGATCCTTAAAAATATGTGAAATAATCCAAAGAGATGATGGGATATTTTTGCATATGGAGCTCTTATCTCAGTTAAAATTAAGGATTTTATTTGACTTTCCCCCTTTCTCTGAGCAAATTCTGCAAGATTTGAAACCAAAGTAGTCTAAATGAAAAGTTTATTTCCTAGTGGAAAAGTCATGAGAGATTATACTTTACTTTTCTAGCATAGTAATGTTTCCAAAAGTAATATGCTCTACTAGAATATTTGAAGTTAGTTTTTATACAATTAGCAGCCCTTTTTCTGTGGTCATGCATACTGTATATAGAGATGTTCAGGTCCAAACAAGGTGTTGTGTATCCCAAAATACATCTGAAAGATGTCACAGAAGGATTGTAGAGTTTTATGGACTCCAAAGAATGAGTAGCTCCATAAAGGCATATGACATAACGTATTTCTGAGAAGCAATAGAGGATTTTTATGTAATTCAAGAATAATCTTATTTTAAATAGGTGATTAAACTCTGGCTACAAAATTAAAAATTAGTGGAACATTGATATGCTCTTACACATTTGAGTCATTAGATTAATTTTAGAGATTGGGTAACTGAAGCACAAAAGTATCAAGGCATGTGATTCTAGAAAAGGTTGAGTCTACTGAACTCACTTTAAATCAGGTTTGAGTTAGGCCTTCTTACAGTCTTGATGGGCATGCTTAATATTGTTATAAGTTGTTCAAATTTACGGAAAAAAAGGTCTGTGCTACAGATAGCAATAGAATTCTTCTTGAGAAAGAAAACCAACTATAATTTCCTTCCCAGGTGGGCTTTCCTGAACTTCATTTTATTTGTGTGTATGAGAGACCAAAACAATCATTTGGGCCTTGTCTCTTGAAAGATGAAACAGAGCCAATGTCATAAAGGATTTTGGCTGTCACATCCACAGCCCTCATTAGCATATGCTAGGTTGAATTTAAGTACCAAAAAGGCTGGGAAGCACAAATAAATCCCCATCACTGTGCCAATTCTGAAATAGCTAGCCCTTGTGCAACAAATATTAGAAAACTTCAATTTCAATAGTTGTGAACAGTGTTGACCCACAACTGTTTTGAAGATATCTAAAGCTCTGGCTTTGAAAAGAAATCAAACATAAATTAACCAGGAAAACACAATGCTGAGCTGCTAATTGCTCCACTTACACACTGATGTACCGTTCTTGGGAAGATTTAGGAGTTTCCAATGGGGACTAAGACTAATAACTAGCCATGAAATAGCTGTGGGATTCCTAATGGGATGTGGGATACTTCGCTTGCAAATTGCTTGATGAAATTCAGTCTATGTCCTTTATGACTGGCTATCATATCCAGTAGTAGTTAAATGCCTACTGTGTAGGAAATTAATTGCTGTCTTTCAATTCAGTACATTTTCAGTGAGTGGACAAGGGTCACAACTGGTGGGGGTTTTCTTAGACCCTGCAAGTTAGGAAGCTAATAATGAATGGAGCCTTCTGGCTCATTAAATCCAATTCATACTTCTGTAGACCCTCTATATCTTGATATTTATTTTGTAAAGCAATCAAATTCCATTTTAAATCCACCTTTTTTTTGTGCTCAACTAAAGAGGTATTATTGTAGAAGAGCATATGGATGGTGAGAACATGATGCAGATGTTTTTTTGACCACTAGAAATCTTCCAGACACATAATAGATATGTTCTGTGTGTAAACCGCTGATTTATCTGACAGCTTGATCTTTTACTTGAATAACTCTTAATCTTCCATAATGCTTAACTCATTTGCTGTATTTATACATGGCAAAAATAGTTTTCCCCAAACTCTTTCTTAGGTGGACTATAAAAGTAAAATTGTTTCAATTTTCTGTATTTTTCTGTTCTTTCAATCATCTCAGACTTTAGTTAGTCGTTCTGAAAACTGGTGCTAACAATGGGTATCTTGTATTCTAGCTGAGATCTTACTGCCTTCTGTTTCATTATTGGAAATATTGCTTGATGCTCATTAAAATTTATTTATTTTTCTTTAAGCATGGCATGAACCCATCTTGCAGTCAGTCTCTAATTTACTCTCTTTTTTGTGAAGTTCTTATCTGCTGTGATTTCAATTCTAAGAACTTTCAGTTTTACTGTAGTTCTAGTCCTGAAGTAAGACTTACTGCATGAGCTTGCATTTCATTCAGTTGAACTCCATCAGTTTAAATCTTACGGAAATGCCCAAGGTCATCCAGCACTTTTGTGTGTCACCCTGGTCCTTGTTTAGCAAGAATATTTACCTGCTACTGAATATTGGGAGTATATGCATAAGTGACACCACTTTTGGCAAAGAACTTTTATCCATAAGGTTATTTCAGTATCATAGCCAATGTATTTGTATAGAATTAATGCATATACATAAAATGGTGTAAGTTGATTTATACACACATATTCACTGTATATGCATATATACTGTACATATAGTTGTCTTTCACTTCTTACATTCCCAGCTATAACCTCCCTCTTGTCATTTTATGACTTTAGATTGAGTTTTGGATAATACACTTAGCAGTAACTGTGCTTTTCAGTACACAGTATATGTTTAAGAGTCATGCTGTAAGTTATTTGAATGGTTTTCAGAGTACATTTTCACTCATGCACTAGAAGAACATAAAGTCAACCTTGCCACATAATAAAATAGCTAATAATGGATTTTATATGTAAATATACATAGGGATAATAATGCTGTGTTGATTGCCACAGTGATTTCTTTTGCTGAATATGATTAAGAGATGATGTTAACCTTCAGCTATTTAATGTTTTTCTTACTGAAATAGAAAATAAACTTCAGTCCTAGTTGGTGAAGAAAACACAAAAACATATGGAGTGATAATTAATGTAGTGGTTATAATAAAGGGAATAGGTCAGTGATACAGGCTTGATCTACTAGTAACCTGGATACAGAAGAACATCATACAGTTGCCAAAGATAGAATCCTTCCTATATCCTTCCTATAAGGGGAAAAAAAAAAAAAAAAAGTAAAATCATGTTTTCAGAATGGGTGTCTTTTTATGGGAAATAACAAGGTTCAAGTCTTGAAGAATGGAAAATACTTATATTATAGTATAATTTCCCATAGCTTACAAAACATCTGTGTGACATCATCCTTGAATGACTGGAGATAAATCAAAGCATATTAGTAAAAAAAACCTGAAAAGAATGATAAAATGGTGACCTCGAAGCTTCATTTCATCAAATATGGCCTGGATAATAATTATGAGGGGGTATGTCGTACTCTCACCTTCCTGATGGAGACTTTTTTACCAGAGCTGAAGGAATAGATAAGAAATCAGTGATTTGTTAAGGTCCAACTAACAGACTAAAAACAGAAGTTGCAGGCTCTTGCATGCTGGCATGGACTGAAACAGGATCTGCAGTGAGACTACTATCACTTGAATGTTATGAGAGCAGAAAATGCCAAAGCACAGTCAACCCTATTTAATCTTGTAATAATGAATTACCTCAAAATATGAAGAACAAACTCATTGCAGGACTGATTTTGTACATATATGAGTATTGCATAGTGCAGAAGAAACAAAAGAAACTACCATTCAAAAATAGTATTGCTTTTCAGTTAAGGGGAAAACAATGAAGTATATTTAAGAAAGGTATTAGTCATGTGTATGTGCAACAGTATCTTGGCAGGTAAAAAGAAGCTTCCTGTGCTCCCAGAAACTCAGATGGTTGAACCATGAGGTATCAACATCCCAAAACAGGGGAAATAGACTGATCATTTCAAGAATGTAGAAAGGCAAGCTGGAAAGTGGCACCTAGCCAACGACTGTAAAGGAAATTCTTGTAAGCAATGAGCTGAACATGTGCTTAAGGCCAAAAGGCAAAGAAAATCTGAGGATGTTCAAAGTATTACAGAGAAAAAAAAAAAAATGTTAAGGAAAGGAAATATGCAGCTTGCTAATCACCATAGTAAACAGGGAGTTAGGACTCAGATTTTTCCTTTTTCTTTAGATCTCTGTAGCTACTTTATTCAAAAGAAAAGATTCAATTTAGATTTCATAAATAACCCCTCATGGACTGGTCAAGTGATCGATATATCTGAAAATAATTCACTTATCTGAAATCTAATGAATAATTTGTACCTCAAAATCACATTGTTCTTTATAAAAAATTTTATACTACATACTGAGAGGGTTCCTTTCAGCACTCACAATATATAGTCATTTACACTTGTGAAAAGCAACCCTAAAATGTGTGTTCATTCTGCATCCATATCACAATCATCATTTGTATGGTTGACTACTTAGAATTCAAGGCAAGTAAGAACTAGGACATGTATAAGCCTTTTTGTCCTGCTCATCTGAATAAGTTTTTTTTTTCCCTCAAGGCTACAGAAATGTTCAAGAAGTTAAGTGTTCACTCAGAACAGAAGTTCTGTAGGCTGCGTGGGGGCAGAAACTACCAAGGAATGTTTCATATCAAATTTACACCCAACAGAGTGAGGATGAGTAATTGTTAGGTGAGAAGTTGCTTTAACTTTGTGTTAGCAGTTCCCAGTTCAGTTACGAGGTATTATCTAAGATCCAATGGAGAGCTGACTAGGTGACTCAGAAAATTAGTGATGGCTTATACAATAATATCTAGGTCATCAGCTTGTATATATTGAACTTTAGTGTTGCAAGTAATCACTAGCTGATGACTCTTCTTTTGTCTCTGAATCACTGTTCGTCTGTTTTCATGGATGGACAACTTATTAAAATAACTGCCATGGCAGGCCTTATCTGGTATAGCTGCTCTGTACTGGAGTAGAAACTAAGACTTGAATGGGCAGGAAGGGTATATCTTCTGTAGCAACCCTAGAAGTAATTCATTCAAAGCAAAAATAAGATGTGTGCAGTGTAATATGGAAAAGGTAGAATTGGAAAGTTTAAAACAGCTGAGACAACTGAACTGTCTAGTTTGATACTCCCTATAAGAAACTTAAATACAACCAAGTTTTCCCTGAACTGACCTTGGTATCTTGTATACATAGCAACCAGGAAGACACTCAGAAGCAGAATCACCCTTGTAAGATGCCTTGTCCTCTCAGTTCATTCTTTGTTTTGAGCACATTATTAAAATGCTTGAAGCTGTATGACACAAATCAAGGTGTCTCTGGATCTGAAGAATCACGTTGCTTCCTTCAGCTGCTTATCTCTAAATCAAATTTCTTCTAGTGCTTTTTTACTTTCTAAGAAATGTGTGCTTTATTTCTAATTTGAATTTGCCTGACTTCAGCTTGCAGTATGATTGTCTTTTTCTAAGTGGATATATCTTTACAATCAAGTAACGTCTTCCTGTGAAAGTTATTATGTATCATAAGTAAGTTAATTGAACGATTGTAAATGTTAGTAATTCATGAACAAAGAATACACTGTGCTTGAATTAGAGCTAAGCAATAACAATGACTTCAAAATGCTGAACATTTCCTTAATGCTTTGAAATCAGCTAGGAAGTTTAGAACAGCATGTTGTCCAAGGAAACTCGGTTATGTATGGATAAATAAATAATAGGAAATCACTTTTTATACTCTAGTCCCCATTTTTGTTGCTGCATCTGAAAATAATTTATTATATATTAGTGTTATTTGCAAGAATTAGGTGTTTGAGCTAATTTTGATGAGTTTTATTAGATGCTTAAGAAAACCCAGAAAAATATGTTCATTTTACAAGCTTTTTTGGATTTAAGGTTTTGTCCACTACTGTAAAACTTAAGATAATAGTTTGGAGGAAAAAGAAACAGATCAGACTAGTGATATGGCCCCACCTTTTTCCAAAATTCCAGTAAAATATCTTTTGTAAAAAATTATACTGCTTTTATTTAGAAAGAAGTCTTTTAATTTATGCACACCGTGTGTTGTTTAAGAACCAAGCACGAGTTAGATTGTAATTTCTGATTTTAAGAGAATCAGAAGTTCTGAAGGAGAGTTTTTTTGAGGTTCATAATTTAAATTTGCATATTCAGTATTCTGATAAGTTATTTTGATAACTTTGGGCATCAGGACAGCCCACTTCTACTTGCGCATGACCTCTGAAATGGACGTTTTAGAAATTGTGATCTGGTTCTTATTTACCCTTAGAATATTCATAAAAAGGCTTCGATTAAAGGGATCAGAGAAGACCTTTCTCTTACATTTAGACTCCACCTAGATGCATCTTCTGCCTACAAAGCAGGCTCTGCCCAATGCTTTCTGAAGACTAAGTTGGTTCTTTCCTTACATATTAATTTTACAGGTGTTGAAACTGGTTTTCTACTCCCCTTATAGCAGTTTCCATAAATTTTTAATTCCAGTGAGTTGTCATTTCAGCGTAGCTCAAAAAGTACCTTTGCAACCTCCTGAACGCACTATTTATCTAAGATACATGTTGATACTGAACATGTGTCAAAACCGGCAGTAAGTTTTCCAAACCACATTTTCAGAGGTGATGAGGAGATAGCATTATCTTCAGAAATTACTGTTAGACAGTACTTCAGAGGGTGGTTCTGCACAATTGCAAAGGACAGCAGATACCAAAAATCAAGACTGCTATATGCAACATCAAAATAGAATGAGAGCAGTATCTTTATCCCCAATGCTCTTCTACCCCCTCATCTTCTTCTTCTCTGACAGCCTGTTCCTTCTCAGTTTCTTCCCTGTGTAGATTAGTGTTGAGCCCACACCCCCACTCTCTTTGAAATTTATGTCACTTTCATGTTTCTCAGGGAGAGTTCATTATAGAGTGCCAGTGTGACTGATGAATTTGAGCAGCTATGGGTGGGAAGGAAAAAAAATGTTTGGGAAAATAAAATAGCTCAAGAAATAGGTGGACAATTCAGCTTGCAATAGAAAACCTTGAAAGAATAACAAAAAATAAATGCACAATGTAAACCTGTCTCCCATATCCTATAGCAATGGAAGAGCTGCATTTATTTCCTTGATTCCATCTTAAATTGTTGCTAGAGACTGAGTTTCTTTAAGGATGAGATATTGCATAGGTAGTAATATTTACCTGAATCAATGCTATTAAAAGCAATGGGAAAGTCTTGTTTCAGTGTTTGGGATACTTCTGATACTGGCTTATCTGACATAAACACATAGCCTAGGGAAAATGCCCAGAGGCCATCACTTAGCTTGGCAAAAAAACTTTCAGCAATCTAAACAGGTCTAGATTTAAATCCTGAAGGCACTAGAAAGTACCAGCACAAGACTAGTGTATGACCTGACTCTCACTACATAATTTACCATGGATAGTTATTCAGTTCATGGGTGTCTAGTACAAGAATAAATTTGATTCATCACCCTATCAATACTGATGCTCTAGTTACATTTTGGTGATAGTTACATTAACTGGGAGGACAGAATTTTGTTTATTTTTAAAACACAGTGTGCCAGGTTGACTAGGGAAAGGCTGTAGACATTGTCTCTTTGTACCTTAGTAAAGCATTCAACACTATTTTCCACAGCATTCTCCTGGGGAAACTGGCCGCTCATGGCCTAGATACGTGTATTCTTCGGTGAATGGCTGAGCCCAAATAGTGTCACATCTAGCTGTCCATCGGTCACTAGTGGTGTTCCTCAGAGCTCAGTATTCTGGCCAGTCTTCTTTAATATATTTATTAACAATCTGGATGGGAGGTTTGAGTGCACCCTCAGTGAATTTGCAGACAATGCCAAGTTGGGCAGGAGTGTTGAGCTGCTTGAGGGCAGAAAAGCTCTGCAGAGGAATCTGGACCGGCTGGATCGATGGGATGTGGTCAATGGTATGAGGCTCAATAAGGCAAAGTGCTGGATCCTGTACTTGGGTCAGAACTACCCCATGCAATGCTACAGGCTTAGGGAAGAGGTGGGCTACCGGCTGGCTGAACATGATCAAGCATGTGCTCAGGCAGCCAAGAAAGCCAACATCATCCTGGTCTGTATCAGAAATAGTGTGACCAGCAGGGCCAGGGCAGTGATCATCCATCCCCCTGTACTCAGGATGATGAGGCTGCACCTTGAATCCTGTGATTAGTTCTGGTCCCTTGCTACAAGAGAGACATTGAACTGCTGGAGTGGGTCCAGAGAAGGGCAACAAAACTGGCGAAGGGCTTGGAGCACGAGTTTTATGAGGAATGGCTGAGGGAACTGAGGTTTAGTCTGGAGAAGCATAGGCTCAGTGGAGACCTTATTGCTCTCTACAAATACCTGAAAGGAGGTTGTAGTGACGTGGGAGTTGGTCTCTTCTTCCAAGGAACAAGAGATGGAACAAGAGGTAATGGACTCAAGCTGCGACAGGGAAGGTTTCGATTGGATTAGGAAAAATTTCTTCACCAAAAGGGTAATCAGGTATTGGAACAGGCTGTCCAGGGAAGTGATAGAACCACTCTCCATGGAAGTGTTCAAAAACCATTAGATGAGGCCCTCATTGACATCGTTTAGAGGTGGGCTTTGCAGTCCTGAGGTAATGGTTGACGATCATAAATGTGTTTTCCAATCTAGCTGATTCTTTGATACTATGACCTTTAGGCAGCAATATGTTAGACTTGCATCTGAATGCAGGAAACTAAGCAAAACCACAGAGTTTGTGATTCCTCTATAATTCCATGCTTATATTTAAATGCAAATGTAAATGCTTTCCTGAATGTTGTCATCTTTGTTAATTTGAGCTGTAATGAAGATGACAAATTTTAATGAATGGTGTGATTTTTGTCCCCCAAAATATATTAAGCAAAACACCTTTGTGTACTGGAATCAAAGAAAATATAAACAGCTCCTTGCTAGAATAAGATTTTTGTATGCAGAATATTTAAATGTTTTTTTTTTTCTTTCTTTTTTGAGTCTACTTTTGAAAGTCTCAGTGGAGAGAGATTTGGAAAACTTTTTTCTTAAACTATTACATATTCTAGTAGAAGTAACTTTGATAGGCTTTTTGTTTTCTCAGTGTTTTTTAATTGATACTAGTTTTCCAGACCTTGAAATGGTAAGAGGGTGGACTGTAAATTCTTATGCATATGCTTAATAGCTATAAGACTTCCTCTTGTAGGATCTAGGCCTTCAATCTAATAGTATACCAGTGTATGGAAGTTGTGTATAATATCATATTTCAGTTTTCTTGTCATCCCTTAGCCAACCTATACATGCAAATATTCCCTATGAAAGATTCTTGTTAGTATGACATTTAATAGATCACACTTTAGGAAGTGTTTATTACTACCACTGTCACATACTTAGAACATACTTAACTTATGTCTAGTGAGTGTAATTTCTTCCTTGCAACTCTACCTTATCAGAAGATGTCTTTTCTTAGACCAGTTACTAGAATTGGAAGCATCTGACAGTTTTGGGTGTATACAAACTTATTTGGCTCTAATCTTAGACCATTAATTCAAGCAACACTTTCTCTCCTGACTAAAACTCCAGGGGCACACTGCACATAAGAGCTTCCTGTGTTACTGCCTGTGGCTGCTGTGAACACCACATACCTGTAAATATATCTATTAGCTATTGCCATAAAAAGTAACACATAGCATGTGATAGATGCATCTCACAAGAAAAAAAGCATGAATATTTGAATATAAGGAACATATCTTTCTTTTCCGCAAATATTTTGCACACACATGCTAAGGTATCTTTATAGCAGTTAAAATCCTCAGACACAATTTACACTCAGTTTGCAAACAACTAATAAATGATCAGACAGGAAGCTCTACCCTGCTGTCAAAAGAATGTGTTGCTCACATGGCTTCATTTAGAGAGCTGCTTTTTTTTTTTTTTTTTTTTTTTTTTTGACTTTCCCCGAGACAACAAAGTAGTTTTCACACTGTGATTAGTATATAGTTTGCCTTTTTCCATGTATCGTTTAGCTTCTCTGTGAGCAGTGCTGAGATCCTTGGTAGAGTGGAGAGATACTCAAATTTAGTACACTTTTGAAATGATGCAGATAATGCAATAGGTAACTGACAACTGCTATGTATACACTGCTGAAATGTATGCAGAAGGTGCCATTTTGCTTGTTTTATTTTGCACTTTTATGGGGGAAGAAAATTATTTCAACCTGAAAAAGACTCTAAACAACAACAAATGCCACCCACACTTCTCTGACTTGCAAAGCTAAATTGGACTTGACATTTTGACTTCTTTATGAATCATATGGCCTTGAGGCTCAGTGTTCCTCAGTTTGTAGCACAGGCACAGTTTTTATGCAACTGTCCATTACACATTAGCAATTTCAGTATGAGCTCTTCCTGTTCTAGAGGAAAGATTTCCCCCCCCATAAATACCTTTTAGTCCTCCAGAGTCCAAACTTTTATGTCCTTTTACTGAAATAATATATATTTAGTAGAGTCTTAGAATTTTTCTATTTCCTTTGAGAACTTCATAAAAAGTCATTTTGAGTTGAGGAGAAGAGAAGGAGGAGCTTGTCCTTCAGAAAAGACCGGCACCTCAAATAAGAGACAGATCTTACCAAGGGCATGTTCCATTTGGCTTGTTTCCTAAGTATGAGATGAAACAAACCATGTTCCTTCTGGCAGATGAAAGCTGGGAAGTAGATGGGGGTTGATTCTGACCCCAGCTCCTGCTTGTCAAAAATGTGTGATTTGTTCTCTATTTAAATATATTATAAAGAGCAGATGGGGGCGGGTGAAAAATGGAGGAAGAAAGCCAAAAAAAATCAACCAATTTCTGGCAGGTTAGCCTGAAATCACATGGAATGACTGTTACGGTATGATACCAACCTTACAATGTGGAAAGCAAATAAGCCTTTTGCTGAAAGTGTCCAGTTTGTTTTAAAGGGCCTGTGCTCAAAGGGACTCTACAGGAAATAGTTTAATAATGCAATCTTAAGGTAAAAAATATGTCATTTTAACAGGAACTTTGTTCTTCAACGTTAACAAACCCTTAACACTACCTGAAGAAGCAGGTTATTAAAAAGTAAACTGCTATATGTATACCTCTTTTGGATCTACTGTCTAATTTAATTTACAAAGCAGAGTGCTCAGACCTGCTGCAGGATGGACTGCACTTCTTTCTGACAGAGTTCTAAAAGATTATAAACTTCAGGGTTGGACCCCAAGCATATCAAATTGCCACTGTTCTTTATTAATTTTCAGTAGTCCTTATTAAATGAGATGCATCATTCACAGCTGGTATCTGGACAACTCTTGCACGTAACTGGGGAAAAAGGATATTTGTTCTGAGTATAGTTCCCTCCTTGGAGAGATCCAGGTTAGTGTTTAATAATCATTACACATTTAGTATACAGGCTTGCAGTTTCTGTTTGACCAAAATGTCTGCTGAATTCACAAGCATTAACCTTATAATTTAATAGGATGAATGAGGCCTTTTATCATGGAAGAAATTTTTTTCTCCTCAAAAATCTCAGGATTGCATGTGATTCTTTTCTCTTGTCAGTTTATGGTCTGTATGTTATCCTCTGTATCCATAAAACATTCATGTGAAATCATAGAATCATAGAAGAGTAGAATCATAGAATAGTTAGGGTTGGAAAGGACCTTAAGATCATCTAATTCCAACCCCCTGCCGTGGGCAGGGACACCTCACACTAAACCATGTCAATCAAGGCTCTGTCCAACATGGCCTTGAACACCGCCAACGACGGAGCATTCACAGCTTCCCTCAGCAACCCATTCCAGTGCCTCACCACCCTTACAGTAAAGAATTTCTTCCTCATATTCAATCTAAATTTCCCCTCTTTAAGTTTGAACCCATTACCCCTTGTCCTATCACTTTAGTCCTTAATGAAGAGACCCTCCCCAGCATCTGTATAGCTCCCCTTCAGATAATGGAAGGCTGCCGTGAGGTCTCCATACAGCCTTCTCTTGTCCAGGCTGAAAAGCCACAACTTTCTCATCCTATCTTCATACAGGAGGTGCTCCAGTCCCCTGATCATCCTCATGGCCCTCCTTTGGACTTGTT
>JANRGW010053733.1:0-19216 GCA_024733675.1 Psilopsiagon aymara | reverse complement strand
AAGCCATGCTGGCTGTCACCAAGCACCTTCTTGTTTTTCATGTGCCTCAGCATGTCTTCCAGGAGAGTCTGCTCCAAGATTTGCCAGGCACAGAGGTGAGGCTGACTGCTCTGTAGTTCCCTGGGTCATCCATTTTCCCCTTCTTAAAGATGGAGTCATTGGGAACTTCACCTCACTGCCATGATTTTTCAAACATGATGGACAGTACCAAATGACTAGTGCCAACAATGCAGTAGAAATGTTGGTACTAGAAATGACTAGTACCAACAGCAACAGACAGGAACTCTTTCACTCTCTAGCCTTCAATCCAAAAACACTTCCAGCACTGCAAAGAATTAAGTCTACAATCTCTGAGAAAGAAAAGATTTCAGCTGTCAATATTACAATGTTTTCAAACACTTGAAAACATTTACTGACAGCATTTACCATCTCTACATCTTCACACGTAACAATCCTCATCTCACACTACAAGTCGCCTGTACCATCAGCCTGCTCCTTCTCCCAATACAGCCCTGCAGTTCTCCAGCAGTTTAGTGTATGTATCTTCACAGAAAGGCCAAAAGCTCTCTCCTAGCTCCACTCACAGTGCAAGGAGATGTCTCCCTAATGCTCTACATAAAGGAATACTGCTGGCTTGCATTGAAGTGGAGATCCACTTGAGTAACAATACTAAAAATGGGCTTTTCCCAGCCGACAGAGCCTCTGCAGTTTCAGTTGTTGCCTACCCAGTCTGGGGAGGGGATTATATAGCATAGTTTATCAGTTAATAAAATTTAATAACACGCTTCTTAAAAAAGTCCCTTAAATTCTACTCTGGAGCATTCAAGCTCCCTTCTTGCGATCAGCAGACACTGATGCAGAGCATGAACATCTAGATACATGCTGTGTATAAGCAAGTATATCCCCACGAACAGAAAGAGGGCCTGTGAGATTAGCCCAAGGCTAGATGATGGGAAAGGCAGAGGTACAGGCTTTCAAGTTAAGTGCTTTGTTAAGAAAAGTGGATATGGTGACATGAGCAATACAACAATATTGCCAGATAGCTAACAGTCAGCATTCAAGGCAAATAGCGGACTTCATCCTGTCCTGAACAACACTTCAGATTTTCTTTAGCCCAACTTCTCCAGAAGTGTTAGACGGTCATGCAGTTTGCACCCTGCTGTTTCACGGTATTAGACAGAAGAGGCAGAATAAGGGAACCATGAATCAAGAAGGCCATAACTCCACTGGAAAGTTAGTCAAAAATATCACATGTACACATATATACCCATAAGATGAGACACCAAAGTCCTAAGATTGATAAATGAAATTTAGTAGGCTTCACAACACCTAAGAAAAAAAGGCAAATTAAACAGAAATTATGTACCTTTTACAAAGGGAAAAAATATCAACTGTAAAAAAGTGCAACAGGGAAGGAAGCAGCAGCAAGGTCATACTTAGTGACTTGGCACTGTCACAGCTGACACCCAGCTTCAGTTCCATTATGTAGCTGCTCACAGGCTAGATCAAGAAAGCAGCTGCTCTCCCTAGCATACTGCATCCAGGGACAACACATTTTTACATCTGGATCTAGCAGAAAGTAACCACTCACATCACTCTATGACTGATTCCTCTATAGCTTTTAAGTGGAAGAGAAATGGAAAAAACAGAAGAGCACTTGGATTTAGTGCTTGGAGAACAGGAGCCACATCCTTCACCCTAGCAGACAGAAGGATGCTTTGTGGTACAGACCTGAGCTCCAGGAGAAGTTTAGACTTGACATTAAGAAGGTCCATTCGGTGGCCAAACACTGGAACAGACCTCCAGCCAATCAGTGTTTAAGAGGCATTTGGACAATGCCCTCAATAACACGCTTTAACTTTTGGTCAGCCTCAAAGTGGTCAGGCAATGGGACTAGATTATCATTACAGGTCCTTTCCAAATGAAATATTCTATTCTTTTAACAGTTCTCTCACATGTACATACTTAGGCATGCATATATATATAAAATACACATCAGTAGAGTGCATAATTACTACAGTTTAGCTCTCAGTTTTTATAAAGCCCTTAATGTCTATAGATGTATTGATAGATACATAGCTCTCTATATATACAAAAACATTTATAAAGGCTCAGTAGGACCCAGACTGAAAGATATTTGTCAAAAGTATGGGAGTTTCCACAATATAAAAGTCTCAAAATCCATTTGTATTGTTTTTTTGAGACAGATGTAGGTATCATGCAGATTAATCATTGAAGAGACACCATTTATAAAATTAAAAATCAATGGAATTAAAAGGTTAGTGACTCCTTACCATTGACCTACAGGGTTCAATTAAGGACATTACTATGTAAAGAAGTAAGGAGGGTAAGAAGGTAGGGAGAGAAATGAAAACATTTAACAGATGAAGTACATATTTAATGATCTTAAGGTCCTTTCCAACCCTAACTATTCTATTCTAGGATTACATTTTTACACCAAAGCTTCTTGAAACAGATTAGCATAGACTAGTATTAACTACATGGGTCAAGTTTTTCCCCATTTCTGAAGGTTTGGGGGTTTTTCACTCTCTTCCTCCTATTTTTAAAGGACCAGATAAGACAGGCAGTTTTGTTTATTTCTTTTAGGTCTTTTTTGTTATTAACATTTTTGCTTTTAAGCCACTCAAATTAAATCGGTTTTCCATGGATCTGCAACCTCAAATTTCATTCAATGTAGAGGAGTTTAGGAAGATCAAACAAAACATACATCCAGAAGTATGTGAAAATGAAGTCCACTTTTTCTTTCAAAAAGAAGGTTGAAGAGCCTTAAAGCTGTCATATCTACTGTTACCATGATATTTTTATGTTTTTAATTAAGACCTATTTTCATAAAAGGAAATGTTAAAACTAACTCCACTTCACGGTGTGCAATATGGGTAAGGAAAAGTAGGAACTTCATTACCCAAATTGCATAACTTGGCCAGGCTATCTACTGCTTCACCATTACACTCAACACCAATTAGTTAAAGCTAACTCAAGAGATTTGCTCCCACTAGATGTTCTCATAAATTCAATAAATCCTATTTTTCAGACTACTTCATGATCATTTTCACAGCCATGTTTTGTATTTTCTACTGGGGTGAGAGCAGTCAGCTGCCACAAATGCAGCATCTTACGAAAGTAATTTCCATTAAGAGATTTTGAAACAATGAAAAAGATCTTTATCTGATAGCTAACTCTAAGAAAACCCAAATTTCTTAATACATCCAGTACTGTATTTATATACATCCCAGATCTCTCTTAACAGTTCATAATAATGAGATTGAAGGTACGCCATCCTATACTCTTTGCTTCTTAGCTGTGTCCCTTCAGTCTCCCAACAACCATAAAATACCCATTTCAACTACATTTTCAAGTCCTGCTCCCCTTTGCCTTCCTCTATTAAAGATTCTGAAGACTACAAATAATGTAAATTATTCTAAAGAATACAGATTTACAGAATGTAAGATGCAAAATATCTTGACCATGTAAAAGCAGATTTTATTATTTTCATTTGCAGAGCAAAAGCTATTCTCTTTAACACTATGTAGACAGGAGGCACAGAACATATTACTGGAAAGAAAGCACACCATGTGCCAGGGCAATACCGTGCACGCCCTGGCAGCAGCTGACAGCTTCAGAGCAATGTGCGGCTTACATTCAGGAATGGAAGCAACTAGATATTTTGGTTATTGCTGACCACTCTGATCTGGTATGGGAAGAAAGAGAGAAGAGACAGCAGGGGATCTGGCACAGCTTCAAATCCATCTCTTCCCACCCCCATACAGGAAAGCAGAAACCACACAACACTTCAGGGCTCCAGCTCCACATCTCAGAGGACGGAGCAAGAGCTGTACAGCTGTGACACACTGCTTCCTCTTTCCCTCTTCATTTGACAGCTGCTTGGTGCTGGCAAAAGAGCAGTAGAGGAACAAACTATTAACCAGAAAGGATGGTTTAATTAAAAGCCTGAGAAATACTGATGATATTCAGCATGTCAAGCTCAAAGAACACAAGCACATGCATTGCAAATATGTGGAAAGAACAAGTAAAGCCATACCAGACTGAATCTCGTGCCTTATCTTTACTCTTCTACCACAAGCAGCTTTGGCTTGAAGTGCTCACGCAGCTCTTCATAGGTGACCTCTATGACCAACATGTGGTGAGGCGGTACAAGCACCACAGCCCTCTGAACTGACCACTCATGTTATTACAGGTTAGAAAAAAATCCTGGCAGATTCCGCATCAAGTACAATGAACTGAAACAGATCATCCAAGAAGGCAGAACCTTGTCTGGTTGGGGGTTAGGGTGTTTCTGTTGTTGGGTTTGGGGTTTTTTTCCAAAGCTTCCTTTATGAGGAGCCACTGTGGAAGTATCACCTGATCCCACACACTATATTTTCATATTTTCGCTTTCAGCACAGATGCATACTGGCTTTCTTCTTTTAGCAACTCTTGTTGCAGATTACCATGGGAATCACTTTTAGTAAGAGGTTATTGTCCCCAACATTTTTGAGGTTCTATGTTTTCACAACTTACTGGCTGCAGAAATAAGATTTTCCATCAACTAGCAGCATACACTGGCATTTCCATAAACTACTGCAACACACCTCCTGTCTTACACCTTGACATGCAGGTCTACTTTAGAAAAAACCAAAACATTCCAAAACAGGTTTCATTAATGGTTTTTTCTCCTCTTTTGACATACAGGGAAGACCAAAGCTCATCTGGGACATTCACATCAACTGAAATGTAAAATCGGCTTTTAGATGTCCTCCATGTCTTTTTTTGTTTTTCTTAAAGACATCCAGAAAGCATGATTTAGCCATGCTGCTGACATACACAGAAGAAACCCAAAGGGAGCAAATCCTTCCACCTACCTTCTTTTCCAAGCATGGCAATAGTGCAGAGATGCCCTGACCCTGAGAAAGGCTCTGGGTTTGGGGAAGACTATTACTGGGTTAACATGCAGTGAACAGTGCTCTGCACCAAAACTACCCCTTTAAAAGGGAATCTTGCAAGTTTAAAGTGGACAACTTAAGCTATTATTAAGACAAGCCCATATTTCAGTGCTTAAAACATGAGTCATCAGGACCAAGCAGGCACTCATGGGGAAAGGGTATTTCCCAATCAAAAGTCACAGTAACAATTACCAGTATCTACAGTGTGATCTTTGCCCTCACACAGCCCACTGAAAGACTGAGGTTTAAGATTTTATAACTTGGATCAAGACAGCTTTCTACATATAATATTACTTTTACAAAGATAGCCATGTTCTCCCCTAAGCAAATCAAAGAAAAGTAGAATAAAAAAGATCCAGACACGCACCAGCACCTACCTTCACTGGTAGTGCTCTGCTGCGTTTTTCAGGTAAATGGATCATTGGGGTTGTGTGGGGAAAAAAAAATTAAAAAATCACTTGATTATACAACTAAGTGCAATTTTAATCTCAAAACTCCCTCTCCATTGGATTCTCAGCATCTGATCACTTCAGCTCAGTAACTCCTTTTTGGCTTTTATTCAACTAATGAACAACTAGTAGTCATAGAGTGGTTTGGGCTGGAAGGGCTCTTAAAGCTCATCTAGTTTCAACTGCCTGTCACAGGCAGGGACACCTTCCACTAGACCAGGTTGCTCCAAGCCCTGGCCAACCTGGCCTTGAACACTGTCAGTGATGGGACAGCTACAGCAGCTCTGGGCAACCTGTGCCAGTGTCTCACCAGCCTCACAGTAAAGAATTTCTTCCTAATATCTAATCTAAATTTACTCTCTGACAATTTAAAGCCATTCCCCCTTGTACTTGTAAGACGATTTCTTGTAGGCCCCCTTTAGGTACCTTTACATACCCCTTCATGTGGACATCATTTGATTAATAACAAAGAGTACCATAATACTGCATAAAATTTTGGACAACAGGCCAATGGGATGTCAGGTATCAGCAGAACTCTCCTCTACCCCACCACCTTCCTGCTCTCTGAAAAATTAACTTGCCCAAAGGAGAGTTAGGACTTGTCCTTGGGAAACATAAACCCAGAGTATAAGACAATGCTACCGCACCAGCAATGGGAACATACACTATACAAACTCCAACAAATAAGACCTCTCCTCCCTAGCACAACCTTCCTTTCCCTCTAAAGGGATTTCAGAATGTGGTTAAACCAAGCCCAGTAAACTAAAATACAATTAACTAAGCCTAAACTAAACTTCAAGTTCTTGTACAGGTACAATACTGCTGATAACCATGAATGCAGTAGAGAAATATACATTAAATATGAAACAGACTTCTGAGAAAAAAAGTTCAATATTAAATCTTGTACCAGCTGCACTTCTGAGGAAATAAGCAAAATAAGTGGGATTAGCTAGAATTCAAACAAAAGCACATGAGAACACACAAGACGTATGTTTTTAGCTTTCATGCCCCTTTACTACTTACATTCTTTGCCAACTCTTTCTGCGAAACAGGAGAACACTGATTTTATGTCTGGAAGTGATATTATACTATCAACAATAATTTTCATCCCTAAGAACAACCAGCTTTAAAGCAATTTATCTGTGTGTTAGGAACAAAAGGTAATAAAATTGAGTAATAGGTGAAAACTATCATTAGATCCATTGAGTGACTTGTAAAGATTCTTCTTGGCCACCAAAAATCTATCTGGCAGAGACTACTCATTAATAAGGAATAGAACTTCACTTTCTCTGAAGCCTTTAGAGTATCAATATCTGCTCCTGTAAATCCCAATCTTACATAAGACAGTTCACAACTAACATTCTGTGCTTGAGGAGGAGGGGAAGGATAAGGTATCTGCAGTTTCTTCATTCTGATGAGCCAGCTGTTCTACGGGCCACATTCTTTTCTACTCAGAATCACCAAGAGTTCTTTCAAGCCTACAAAAAACCATAATGCTCAAACTTCCCATTTTAGCCAAGTTTGGGTTTCTTTTAACACTCAGTAAAAATTTGACTTCAATCAGCAAATCCTGCATGCTTTAAACCAGAAGAGAAACTCAACACTTCATTACACACCTGCAGAAATGAGGATAAAAAATAAGCACGGAAGGCATATTTTAAAGAACACTGCTAATATCATGCAAATTAACTAACTCACAGTGGAATTTAATTATTTCTACAGCCGTAGCTTTCCCACAGTTACTTTTATTTTAGTGTTTTGTTCAAAGTGGATTTAAAAGACTCAAAATATACTGCTGAGAAAAGAGCACTTGCCCTTCAAGCTTCCTATTTTCAGGCAAGCTTTTGTTTCAGTTTTCTCCATATATTTTTAGTCCTAAAATATCAGACTGGACATCTTAAAGAGAATGTAACAATTTTCAATAACCCTCAATTACATTCACTGGTTTTACCTCTCTAGATTCAACACCCCTGCTCCCTAACCTCACAGTTAAATCTCCCTCATGTTTCCCACTCAGAGCTAAAGCACATCATTCTTATCCATTCTCAGCCTATCCCTGTAGTTGAATGAACCTCGACCAACTTCTTTGGGTAACTGGGACTGTTCTATGCTGTATTTATTGCTCAGTAATGAGGCATAAAGAAAGTTATCTTTGACCATAAATCAAAGCTATTCACTGTTTAGACTGTCACCCCTTAGGTTCACAAAACTTACTTCAGTGTATTATCTAATGTTTCACATCCAAAAGCACTGACAGCCATAAATCTACCAAGATGAACAAGAATAGCGATACTCTGACCACAGATTTATAGCCATCAGTCTTACAGTTACCATAAGCATAAAATGGAGCCTTACTTATTTATATCTGAACCTCAACATTTAAGTTTAGCTTTGAAAAACTTCAAAAAATTACTACAGGCTGCCTGTGTACTTCTCTGGATCCCAGTAACTTGGCAAACTCTTGCCAAGCTATGATAAGCATTTAGCAGCTTAAGGGCTAACTGTACTTGTTTCAACCTTGACAACCAACTGTAAGGACACAATATTAAATTTAAGCTTCCAAAAGCATTTAATATTTGCTTCTGCTGAAAATACAGTTTCACTACATGTTTTGAAAATAAAATCACTTTTTCCTCTTTTAGGGATCCATGATGATGCCAGACATATGCTTGTTTTCCAAACAACAACTGTTTAAAAGAAAGAATACTCTTTCTGATGTTCCTGCCAAAAATAACATTCTGTGGCTTAAAGAAATCTGATAGTAGGCAGTTCACTCAGTTGAGGGAAGAAGGGTTTACATTTGGCAAGGGTTTACATTTCATGTCTTGCATCTACTTCCCCCCATTTTAAGTTTCTTTGGAGATGAATGTGGCAATGGGGAGAGTTTTGTTGTGTTTGTTGAGGTTTGTTTGGGTTGGCATTTTATTTTTTTTTACATCTCCAAGCATTTTGCTCTCTACAAAAAAGGCATCTGTGGGTTTTACCAGAAATGACACAAAGCAGTTTACCACCATGCATTTATTTCTTAGGGGGAACATTAGGATATAAAAGAGGTTTTGAAAGGGAAGTAGAATAAGACTTCAGAAGAAATGCATAGGAAAGTTTGCAGCAGGAGAAAGAGGAACAGAAAATTCAAATGGAGAAGCAGCACAGAGAACATCAACGGCTTCATCTTAAAACATAGGACAGGGCAAGGAGATGGACTTCGGGTTTTAGATGCTGCTGTCACAGGGAGCAATAACACTACCTGCCCAATAAATACTGTTATTACACTGCTGTCTCAACAGTTTCAGATTAAGAGACAGAAGAGGAAATAGGAACATGCCAATTGGACTATGTACTGCATAAGACTTACTTCTGTACATTTCAGAAAGCCACAACTTTTAAGACAAAGGTTCAACCTGCTCGAATATTTGACTTGCACTTCATTAATTAATAACTCACGGAAATAGTAACTGGACCAGTTTGCTAAGTAACAAAAATATTTAGTTGACTTCAGGCATCTAAGACAACAGAAGTTGGAATTTTCCCTGATCATGGAGTTTTACTTGCTGCTTCCCCACACTTTTTCCAAATAGAGTTATGAATCCCATTGAACAGAACCTTACCATCACTCTCCAAGGTACAGAAGTTCCTGAAGGCTGTTAAACGTGCTCCAACATCAAGCCATCTAGGCAGACAACACTTCAGTCAGGCAAGTGACCAAGCAGAATGCAATCTACATGACAACAAGCTGCAGGTCCATGTGAACTTAGAAGTCTTCTGATTTGCTAGTATGGCAACCAGAACAACATTATCACAAAGTATGTACCTTCTACAGAACAACAGCAAGTATTTTAGGAAAATAAGGTCAGAATCCCAATGACCTTACATTAGTATTTCAGACACAGCCGTTTCAGGCTAATAAAAATCCTTAAGGTTAAAAAACCAACAGCTTATTATGATGATCACCGACACAGAAGTTTTTCCTGTTATTAGCAGTGCAAATCCAGTGCAGAAATTCAGCAACTAAACACGAATGTCTTTGCAGGATTATTAGCTTGAGCTTTGACTAAGCGTTGCTCCTAATCTTATCTATGTGCTTGCATAGAATTACCCACCCTGAACCAAAGGATGCTTGAAATTTCAGAATGGTCTACAAGGGTATGAGTAGTGTTTGATGACAGAGGCAAATGTTACAACAGCTACATTTTATTTGAGGGCTGGAAGACTCTACCTCCTGCATTCTCAGGCACTCCTCTTGAAGGCATTTGAACCACATCACTTCAACATTCAGTATTACAACACTTGCCATGCACAACCTTCAACTCTTTACTTGCTACGAAGTGATTGCTACAGTGAAGATGTGCAAGACCTGTAGGATTTGAAAAACAGCTTCAAGAGAAGTAAGCCAACTGAGCTGAAGGAGACAGGATCTCCTCTATCTTGACCAAAAAAACCCAGGAAACTGCCCAAATACTACTTCCTGGTTCTTCCCACAAAAAGAAGGGCAGATAGAAAGCACATGCTTTGCACATCGGCTTCTCTAGTATAGCCTGGCATATAGCCACCCTCTATTACACAGTTTGATAACCTGAAACTGTAACCAAATAGCTTGTAAACATGACAGAGTTAATTACAGCTCCTGAGGTGGCATGCAGAGGTTATAAGGAACTTCAATATTCAAATTGTGTGCAAAATAACCCAGTAATACATATATGAAAGCACCTTCAAATTCAAACATAGGCTTCATTTGAAATGATGTGTTATCTTCTCCGTGTTTGCAGCTGTTTAAGCATTCAAAACAGCCAAGCTTTAAAAAGAAAAACAGTACCCTGCCAGGAAATAACTCTACAATAAACCTGCACTCATATGAGTTCCAGAGAATTCCAACATTCTATAGAAAATTCAGCAGCAAGCTCAAACTGCTGTAAAGAACTCAAAATCCACATTTTCACTGAAGCCTGCTTTCTAATTCAGAAGTTCAAACTTAATTTCTTCATTCACATGTAATGAGGCAGAAAAACTTCTCAAAGAAGTGTTTCCAAAGGCTGTTTGAAGTTTCAAAGTAAAACAAGCTTCCCAGGCCTTGTATTGTAGCACACTGGTCTCCAAAGCTGCCTGTTGCTTTGTTAAGACAAAACTAAGTCCACAGCCGATCAACGGTTTTCCTCAGCATCATAGAATACTGACCTTTTCCACTATGGGATTTCAAAACAAACGTCAAGAAATCAATTCCCACATTTGCTGAAATACTGTCAACATGCTGTGATACATTATGCCCACCACCCATTACATACTCAAGCTAACTACTACTTGTAACAAGAAAAGTGGCTGTCACTATGAAGATGTACAAGAAATGCGGGATCCATCAGCTGAAGAACTAAAGTCACTAGTTACGAGGAAATACGTGCCTTAATGACATTTAACTGTCCAAGTCACAGGAATCATAGAATTATAGAACAGTTAAGGTAGAAGGCAGAAGAGAATCTGTTCACACCTTTATCAACCCCTTCAATGAAGTGAGTTATGGATCCAATGGTTACATATGTTTATTCACCCTAACTGGCATCTCCACTCAGGCATACAACAGTGACCCAAGCACCACTGTCCTTACCGTGCAGGACATCAAAACAGAAAGAAGAGACAACTTAGTCCTTTCTAACCTTTAAAGGAAGGCATTACAACAAGAACAGCACGCTGGACCTCAAGAAAAAGCTACTAGAGGAGTAGGCAACAGCTGTCTACATCAGCTATAACTGCATACAATAACTATAAACCCTCAAATAAGGGAACACTTGACCTCCAATGGCCATTACAGTAATCAGTACTGGAACAAATTGCACCCACTGAGTCAGTTTGAACCCCAGCCCCTACTAACCACCCTGGCAACAGTTTCTCACTCTGCAGCAAGTGAGAAACACACAACTGGTTAACCAGCCCACACAAGAAAGCCCCAGTAGTCATATTTTATATACCTACAAAAAACAGCAGAGCTCCAGTTAATTCCCAACTTCCACTCACTGTCCTCCACACAAAGCACTAATATTACGTTCTCTCTGCCCTGGCAACAGACTTGAATAAAACATTTTCTTGAGATTATACATGCTTTTCAGTCTTCACTGATGAGGTGCTTTGTTCACCTTTAGTTTCTATGAATATACCAGCAATAAAAGGAAGTATTTTTGCACCTTATCTTCTAAACAGCCAGGGAATTCTAGTCCTCTAAGGCCTCTAAACCACTGATACATTCTACCATTCATGTTATCAGAGAATAATACAATCCAGAATTGGAAGGTACTCGGGAGGATCAAGTTCAACGCCTAACTCCACGCATGGCAGCCTAAAAGTTAAACCAGATACCCAAGTGCTGTTCTAAAACTTCTTGAACCCTGACTTTCTTGGGGCCACAACCACTTCCCTGCAGAGCTTGTTTCAGTGTTTGACCACCACTCTTTTCAAAGAATGTTTTGTTACTATCCAATGTGAATTCCCTTGATGTAGCTTTAAGTCAATCTCTTGTGTCACAGGACACCAGAGACAAGATCAACAAAAAAACCTCTTTTTGCCCCCCCTCAGAAGGAAGTTGCAGCCAGCAATGAGTCACCTCTCAGTACCCCCTTCTCCAAAATAAAGAAACCTAGCATCCTCACCCACTCCTCATAAATCATGCCCCTTAGTCCCTTCACCATCTTTGTTGCCCTCCTTTGAACACACTAGTATTTTTGTACCCTTATATTGTAAAACACAAAACTGTTGGTATATTTCATTCCATGAACTCCCTCAGCCTTCACAATCCAGCAATAGGTTAAGAATATTCAGTAAGTTTTGTAAATCATGAAGCACAGTAATCCAGACTGTTACTGCATGCTGCAATCCAACTCATGATCCAGCAAGCTAGATGACGCTAAAGAGCATAGACAAATATGGGCAGAAGTAGCAAATTACAACATTCCAAGAAAAATACAGCATCATCCCCATTCCCAACAAGATGACACAAGTGTTTCCTGAATGACGAATCTGTAACACATTAATGGTAAGACAGTAAGTGATCAATATTAAAAGAGAAGCCCATAAAAATTAGGAGTTCCACTAGGGTAACCCAACAGAAAAACGCATGCAGCAGCCTTTGAGCGTGGCCATCTAAACTGAGCGCTTCAACTCAACAAGATGCAGGAGCCTCTACATCCTACTAGCACAGCCTGATCCCAAACAGCACCTGGTTTTAATACTTAACTGTTCAGCAAACAGCTTCAATATACATAAAAGTTACATGTGCTGAAAACATGACATTATCTTAGAAAGACTGAAGGAGCCAATTTCAAGACAATCTCAGAGAAAGCAGTTAGAAAAGGTGAATGACAGTAAAGTATCACAGCATTCTTTATCTAATGAAATGTATCAAATAACAGGCTTATGCAAAATGTCAGGTTGTAATTGCTAGCAGCACTTGCTACAAGGTTGAAGATCCTTTAATGTATCCATTTTGGTCACATCATGCATTAAACAGCATTTTCACTATTTATAATTTAAATTTTCCTTCCCAGTTTTGAAGTTACATCACCAAGCAACACAAGACTGACAGAGGACTTGAGAATCAACATATAATATGCAGAAGTCCAAAGCAAGTGCATATCCAGATACCAAAAAAAACAAGCCATCCCAAAACTACGCTAATGCATAATTACTACAAACAAACCTTATGCTTTTATACCAGTACAGGAAGAGAGGTGATTCTCTCTCTCTGCTCCACCCTTGTGAGACCCCACCTGGAGTACCTGCGCTCAGCTCTGGTGGCAACAACACAAGAGGGACACGGACCTGACTGAGCAAGTCCAGAAGAGGGCCACAGAAACGATCAGAGGGCTGGAGCACCTCTGCTAAGTAGACAGGCTGAGAGGGTCGGGCTTGTTCAGCCTGGAGAAAAGGTGGCTCTGGGGAGACCTTAGAGCAGCTTCCAGTGCCTAAAGGGGCTACAAGAAATCTGAAGAAGACCTTTCTACAAGGGCATGGAGTGACAGGACAAGGGGGAATGGTTTTAAATTGACAGAGGGGAGATTTAGATTAGATATTAGAAAGAAATTCTTCACTGTGATGGTGATGAGGCACTGCCACAGGTTGTCCAGAGAAGCTGTGGCTGCCCCATTCCTGGCAGTGTCCAAGGCCAGGTTGGACGGAGCTTGGAGCAACCAGGTCAAGCAGAAGGCGTCCCTGCCCATGGCAGGGGCTTGGAATTGGATGAACTTCAAGGTCCCTTCCAACACAAACCAATCTATGATTCTATGAAAACGACTGGGTAAGCTCCAAGAAGTCTGTCTTACTTAATGGTGATAAATATATTTCATCAATATAAATTTATCTGTGTGTACTGCTGTGTAAATGAACAATGCTTGATAGAGTTTTACCACAGGAAATTAGCCTATAGTTTCATACTGGGCAGATTTCCACAGCAGAGATGTGCAATAAAAAACTTGTTCCAAAAAAACAGTAAATAGAGGTTTGATTTATAGAACTAGAAAGAAAACAAGCCAGGCAGTAATTCTACGCACAGCATTTTCAAATCTCATTTCTTCTTGTCCTGAAAAAGACTACATTTAAGTCAGCCTAAAATTCTGGTTTGACAGATTAATGGAAGTTGTGACTGCCTAAGCATAGGCTACTTCTATTTATATCAATTATGATGACTGTAAAATACAAACTCCAAACAGATTCAGATTACCACTGATATCTATGCATACTTTACCTGTGTCACTTACCAACATTTCAAAGGCTGCATCACATTCTGAAGACTATTATGAAACCTGAATATCTACAGAATGTAAGATTAATACAGAAAGTACAGCAAAAACATCTGCATGCCAACCACGTCCAAGACATTTAGCTATATTACATTCACTAATGTTTAGCCAACTCTCTAACTCAGCACTCTATAGTCGCTGTCAGTTCTTTCCAGTACTTACTACCAAAGCCCCTTTACAAGGAGGTTTGCAGTTATGAATGATAAGAAGAAAGCCTACACAAAGTATAATCCGTTTCACAGTAAGCAGAGGAAAAGGAAATATTTTTCTCTTGTTTTTGTTTTAGGCTGACATCAGCATTAAAAACAAACACAAACGCCAATCAAGTTCACCCTGAGTAAAACAGTTTTTCTTCTTCTAAAATATGTATTTTAAAACATAAATGATTATTCACTCAGAGACAAGGCATGCAAATGGCATAAGTGTCATGAATATCCAAAAATAAAGTACATAAACTTGGCATAAGATGTTCTACACTTAGACACACATATTGTCTACTATCACTGTTTTGGCTACCAAATCTCTAATAAAGAGATATCTGTGACCAACAGGAAGAAGCTCCAAGTATCTTGAAAAAGAGTAACAAAAATTCTGCTAAATTGAGAGGTACACCAAAAAGAAAAAAAAACACCCAAACACATACAGTGATCAACTCTAGACACAGAAAACACAGCTTAGTGGCAGAATATTTCAGTATGTGAAAGGAAAACTAATTCATAATGCATTGAAATACAGAACACTTATAAATCCCTAACACAAACAAGTTTGGGGTTAAAAAAAGAAAACAAAACAGGGAAATCCAACAAATGCTTACCATACTAACAATACTAAGAAGCTTTCAAAAAAATTTCTCCAGCTACTTCACCTGCTAAAGATAAACGAATGAAACAAGATAAACTCCTAATCTGCAGCCTAAATGAGCGCAAACACTTCCATTTGATCTCCAGCTGTTTCAACACACAAATTTCTTAACTTCTTTCCAAATGTTTTGCTTCTCTTTTGGCAGAGGAGAGAAAAATGACATCTACCAGCAGCTAAAAATACTCCAGAGTTTTTAGAAGAGGGATGAAATACAAGTGTGCTTTTCCAGTTAAAAACAAAAAAAAACCCACCCCAGTGCAACATTTCAACAGCTTTTCTAACAGGCTGGCTTCTGAACAGTTAGATCTAAATAACAGCAAGTGTGAAGTAAAGCAATCGCAGGTTAAAGTTGAACAAGCAGGTCTGGCATAGCTTCAGGTTATTTTCATTATTACCTCTAAAGGCAGACTAAGTTCTCAGGAGAGAATATAAGTGCTATAGCAGCTCTGCTACAGAGCAAAAGCTCAAGATGCCTCAATTTAACTCTTTAGTCGGGTCACTGATTTATCTTATATTACAGGTATTTTGTATGTGAATCTGTCACAGGGAGATGTTAATACTCACCCTCTACCGCTATTTGTGCTTTCAGGAGCATAAGCAGATACAATCTGTGATCTGTAGTACTCCTTGAACAGCAAGCTGCTGAAGTCAATGTACAGTTGAATATAGCACTGGGAGACATGTATTTGTAATCTGATCCTATTAACAATCCTCATATTCTGAGTGGCTTTAAGATTAGAAAACCAGAACGCACCTGACAAAAACAACTTCTCCCCACCTGTGTTGTAAGTTATACTTTACTGCTATTGAGGTAATTAACAAAACTTACTATTGTAACCCACTGGACACACAGTGTGGTTAGCAACTCATGCTAGTAGTGCAATTCACCGGATAAAGACCCTGTAGCTCAGTATCCTATGCAATGAATAAAATAAAAAGAAGTTAAAGTAATACCACACGTCCAAAAATTTTAATTGGAGCCACACATGAATCAGGAGGAAATCAATGTCACCTCTGCATTTAAAAGGCCAAGAAGTGCTGTACTATACAACCTGTATCAGATTCAAGCTCAGTTACAGGACAGTGTCAAGTAAACACCAACTAAATACAGGTCTGCAAGAACAGACTGCAACATTTCTTGCTCCTTCTTCACTGAAAGCAGTTAAGAAAGCTCTGGAACACAGCACTATGGAAGGGCCCATAAGAACAGAGTACACCAAGATTTAACTGTCCATGCAGGAAGTTTAATCAAAAAGGGAAGACCTGCAAAGGCATGAAAGCTAATTCACTGTCCAGATGACACTGACAGGGTGACTTAAACACTCAGCTACCATCAGCTCTTCTGTGATTCTTCACCAAAGTACCTGCTCTAGTTTGGTTTGGTTTTCAGAAATCCCATCCTGCTGATCATTGTATATGAGAAACTTCAAAATGATATTCCTATAATTTGTCACACAATGGCTTTTCTTCCTCTTTCCTCCACACAGGAATATTGCCTGCAGGCACTATTATGTTTGTTTCAGAAAAATATATGGCATGTAGCTTTTCACTGAGGAATAAATAAACCTGAACTTAAGTAGTCACTCCAAAGAGCAGCTGATCTGCAAAAAGTTTATATTGCTATTCCCGAAATCATAATCCTTTGAGACAGGTTGTACAGACAAGGCACATACTGAAAAAGAAAGCAGGTTTATGCTGCAATTAACTACGAAATGCCTTATGCGCAGTACCACATAAATGGAAAACGAAGCCTCAATAACTTATTCCTGCTATGAAAATCCTTTTTAAAGCACAATTCTATTTCTGACATGTAAAGTCATCTTTTATTACTTCTACAGAAAATAGGAGGATTAGTAAAGACCATGTAATTTCAGTAACTGAAACAATAGTCTTGATTATGCACAAAAGTATCTGATTAAAAAATGCTTTCTAATTTTTCTTTATTTGAAAAAAATAGCCACAGAAAAGGAGAAGAAAAAGAACTGGCTCAATTATATATTATTTCATGTGCAACAAAACCTTTGTGTCCACCAGCTAATAACTACATTCACAGTGCCACAAGCAATACAAACACAAAACTAATTTTCCAGCAGGCAATAGGAAAAGTTTGCTTTGCAGAACTCATCCCCAAAATTCAGCTGGCAGTAAACCAAGCTTCCACGTTGCTCAAAGGGAACATGGTCTGCTCCTGGTTGCAACCGAAGAGATAAACCATCCTTCTTACAGGACTTACTGAAAGCACATTCTCGCTGAGTAAGAACAGCTTAGGGTGTTTATTTTTGTGTAGGCAGATAACTGTCCTTCCTTCTTAGCGCATTTTCTTCTAGCGAGAACTTAAAGACAAAAGCAAGCTGTAACTGATCATAACACTTAAGAAAGCTCAGTTTCACAGCTCAAATACAGGGTTTAATCCTGAATCTTTAAGTTTGCAAGCATCGTAACTCTTAACTTTCATAGGTTTCCAACTTGAGTATTAGTCTGCATAATTATTCAATATCATATCAACCTCCAGATGTTAGGCCACACAACTCAGCATCTGAGCGACAGATCACTGTGGTGTGGGACAGCATGGTGGAGAGCAAGAACTGCAGCCTTATTCCATTACTTCACACCCTCCTTTAAGCAGGCACACTACTAGCCACTATGGAAGACACTGTATCAGGCAAAGTCAAAACAACAGCCTGCCTCTTCTAAACATAATACTTTCTGGTACCCTATGTAAAGCTTTAAAAAGGAAAAAAAAAAAAAAAAAAAAGCCAGTCTTGCATGACAGGCAAAGCAAAACAACCACCTCCTCTTCAGCCTCACATCTGAAGCCTCTTGAAGTTCCTGGCTGCTTTCATAATTTGCCCCCATCTTTTTCTAATAGGAACACTTTCTCCTCATTCCCTATAGTTTAGAAAAGATGCACAAAGAACCACAGCTAGACAGCTTTTTTCTATTCCTGCACTAACAGCAGACAAACTGAAACACTTGTGCTTTGAAGTATTTTCTACCAAGGAATCTCACAACTGCATCCAATAATCCCATCACTCAAGCACTGGCCCCACTTCACAGATTGTTGTTCAGCCTAAAACTACCAGCTCTTCTTCTGTTAGTTTTCTGCAGTGGTTACTGAAGTGTATCAGAAACGGGGAGAAAAAGAATAAATACAACATATCTTAGCTGCTTTTCAGCTAGCGTTAGATATTCAGCAGTGGCAATAAATCCCTGTCTTCACATGCCTGAACTCACTCAGACTCCAAGCTTCTCCTCAGCGACAAGTTCACTTAAGAAATAAATGGGAAAAGAAAAAGAACCCACAAACGAGAGGAAAATAGAAAGCTTTAAAAGTTCCCGAGCTGTTGAGGCTCCCTGCACCCTTCAAAGCCAAAGATTATTATTTTTAAGTACCTGGAGACCGCTGGACACCAGAAGACATGCCGGTGTCACGCCGAGGTGCTGCTGCAGGAGCCAATCGTGGAGGGGGGAAAACACGAGTGGGGATGGGGTCCCCCGAACCTGAGGGCTCCGGAGATGGGCACTGCTTTCCCCGCAGCCCAATCGGGGCACACGGCACCCGCGACCCTCCAGTTCCAGAGCCTGGTCTCAGACCCCACACAAGGGAAGCTCAGCAACCCCCACCCGAGACGGCGCGGGGGAAGGGGAAGGCGGCCCGCGGCTCCGGGACTGGCGAGGGGCCGAGGCCGGCAGGAGGGCTAGGAACAAAGCTTCCCCCCGGCTGAGACGAGAGGGCCCCAGGACGGACAGCTCAGCCAGGGCCGGAGGACAGGGAGCAGCCCCGCCGCTACCCTCACCGCGGCTGCGAGGCGAAAGGCAGAGCCGCGCTGAGGGGGCTCCCACAGCGGGATTATCCCCGCGGCGACACACCGGTAATGAGCGGCTGCTCCCCCTCAGAGCTCCTCCCGGCGGAAAGCGAACCCCCCGGGGACCGCCACCCCTCCACCGCGGCCCCGCACCCACCTGACGCCGCGCCGCGCTCCGTCCCGTTCACGCCGCCGCCGCCGCTCGCTGCAGCCGCCGCCGAGCACCTTCCCGGGCTAAGCCTCCGCGCCCATCACCGCCGCCAATGCCAACAGCGGCAGCAGCGCCGCGGCCATGGGGGGGGATTGGAGGGGATGCGGAGGGGACCCGGGGGCCACCGCTCGCAGGGGAGGCCCGAGAGGGG
>JANRGW010053731.1:0-16264 GCA_024733675.1 Psilopsiagon aymara | reverse complement strand
TCCTGAAGGGAGACCTGAGAGCAGCTCCAGTGCCTGAAGGGGCTGCAGGAAACCTGGAGAGGGGCTTTGGACAGGGGTGTGTAGGTGCAGAACAAAAGGAATGGCTTTGGACAGGGAGGGGTAGATTTAGAGTAGATATTAGGAAGAAATGGAAGAGGTTGCCCAGAGAAGCACTATATGGAGCTCAATGGGTAAGCTTTAAGGTCCTTTCCAAGCCATTCTGTGATTCTGTTAAAAATACACCTTGATGGAAGTAATCTTGTAGTACCCCCCCTTAACTTTAGGGTCTAGGAAACCTTAGTCATGGATTCCCAACCTGTTGGGATGAACACTGCTTTTGATGCTAACATAATGTCAGTACCCATTTTCAAGTCAATGTTTTATGCCACCTCATCAGAGCTGTTACTCTTGAGGAGGAGACTGCCATATGCATTTTCCAAACAACTTTTTATTGCTCTTCTGAAAACTAATCTATGTGCCCTCAAAACCTCAGTAAATGTGGTTTTCCTTTGTGCTAGTGCCTGTTGTGGAATTGCATCCCACTGTTTCTATGTCCTTGCTTTTGGTCTCTCCTGAAGCTGCAGTCAGGAGCAAGGACTTTGTTCTGTGTTACTGCATCACCTGGTACAAATAAACATGAGAACAAAGCTTTTGCTCTTGAATTTGTCCATGAAAAGCTAAGTAAAATAAACCCAAATTATCCAGGTCTGTCAGGGTTAAGTCTTCAGCTATTCTGCAAGTCAACTGAGATTCAAGCTGGAGCATCAACTACAGTTTTACTTCTTTTTTAAGGTGTGCTGAAGTTGGGGTTTACTTTAAAAAGTACAATAGTATATGTAAATTACCCATATATAAAAAGAACTGTGCTTTCTCAGTGCAGTCATGACTTTAGTACAAAATGAAGGCAGTAGGCAGAGGCTTTGTTTTCTTTACCAGTAATTGCATGCAATCCTGCAGTCATTTCTGGTGCCTGTGTTTTTGGCAGTTGGGTTTGGGATATCCAGAACATGTTTGCACCCAGTTGCCATCCAGCAAGGAGCAGCTGCCATCCAAGTTTTTGTACCACCGAAGAGCTGGATCTTAGGAGCAGTTCTAAGTTTCCTTTATATTTAATCAGGTGTTCCAGTAGGAAACTAACCCAAAAGGAATATACCGCTAAACACAAGTCAGATTTCCTGTGAAAATGCCAACCTGGCACTTACGTATGACCTCTTTTAGTGCACCATTATTCACTTGGGCAGAAAGTTGTCCTGGAGCTGCCTCACACGATGCACAGGCTGTGATGAGATGCACCATCTCTGATGGAGGCTTTCGAGGCTGCGGCTGCAGTGGGAATTGTGTCTGACAACTTAATATTTCAGTTGTGACTGGCCATACTTGCAGTAATGAGGATGTAATTGGGTTTTTTGCCTGGTTAGAGTCACCAGCATATGGTGCAGTAGCAGAAGAAATTATTTTGGGTAGCAATCCTTAAATATTTTTTGGCAATCAAATGGCTAGGCCTTTCCCAAGGGAAACAGAGCTTCCCATGAAAGCACTGTACCAGCAAGTCTTCATTACTGCTCTTCCACCCAAAGACAAGCCATACCTCCTCCCGTCTTGCGTTTGGCTGTGAGTCTGGGCAATATATTCACTGTTGGCAATGCTTGCTGTCACCCAGTGGAGAGGACAGCACAGAAGGATATCTTCCCTTGCTGTGTGAAGGCCTAATGTGTTGAGAGAATTATTTTAGAGTTGACTTGCTTATTCTAATAATTATTATTTATTATTTATATTATTATTATAGTATTATTGTAATCTTAACATGACTATTTCCCCCCATTGAAGGTGGTTACACTTATGTCCATCCTCAGTGCAAGAGGATTTGTGGAGTGTCAGCAAGGTTTTATAAAGTCCTATTGAATAAACAGTGGGCCATTTCTCAAATGTGCATGTTTATAGTGAAACACACAATTACTGAACATTCGAGACTCGTAGCATCGTGTCCATGAAAGGTCTATGTGTTGTTCTGGTCATCCTTGTGTCCAGGGCTCTGTGCATTGCAATGCGCAGGCCTCGTTGTCTCTTTCTGCAGAATTCCAATTTGGGCATCCCACAATGAGTCTGTAGTCTCCGTCTGTATGTCCTTAAGGCAGGTTATACATATGCTGCTTCCTCATTAGCATGTGAAACTCTGCCAAGGAGAGTGAGTGTGTGCCTGGGATCTGGAGTTCTGTTTGGTGGCTGATTGCTCATTCTCTTTCTTCTGCATGGAATAATTTCTGTAGCAGCTCTGATGTGGACAACAAAGTTTGATGCACAAACTATCAGGCAGGTTTGTGTCCTGATGATAGCTGAAGGGGCTGTTTTGTTCAGAAGCGGAAGGGATCTGATCTCAGGTGAAAGAACAAAGTCCAGTGATGCCAAATAATATCTTTGTCAACATTTACAGATTTATGGGGCTGTGAATATGTTGCCTCAGCCCTGCAAGAGCCTTTGTAGAGGAAAACAAATCTAGCATGAATGGTCTTCCAGCCAACCTTATTTTCTCTCCTTGCTGGAATGCAGTTCCCAGTGTTTTCAATGTAAAAGGAATGCTTTGAAAGTGAGACCTCTGACCTCGCTCTACAATGCAGTGATTCCTGGAAGCGATGTTTTGCTGACAGCTTTTGCTTGTAAAGGAAGAAAAGGGCAAACAAGGATGCGCCATGGAGTCAGAGCTACGAAAGTGCTCCTTTTCAGTGTTTGGAAAGGAATTTAGGGCCCAAAATTAGGTGTTGATGTCTTAGTATAGGGATTGATGATGCCCTGTTATGTGCAAAACCACCTCCTGAAGCAGATTGTCCGTTGTCCCATTTGGACAGCAGCCCTAACCCCTCTCCTGAGCTCTGTATTAACCTTTATTGCTTGAAAGGTGGAATCAGTTCCTATTCTCCTTTCCCTGCTAAAGTGTGGCTGGAAGAGGTAGAGATGGAGCAGGCGGAGTCACAGCAGGAGCTGCCATGCTCGATGGGGAGTGATGGCATGAATCCTCTTGTGTCTTGAGTTTCCTGCTCTTCCTATTTCTTCATGTGGTGGGCGCATGGTGAGGCTCCAGGCTTTTCCACTTGAAGGTGTGCTGGTTATGCCCTTAGCCTGCAGTGCTAATGAGGGGGAAAACTACTGACCATGTGGAAGTCTGCTGAGAGCTTTCCCAGGAGTTAGAAAGGCATGGAGACGAGTCAGGTATCAACGTGGCTTTGATTTTTCTAATTCCCAAAGTCAGGTATCAACGTGGCTTTGATTTTTCTAATTCCCAAGAATGATAAAGGGTTTGTCTTTGCTAATAATTGACCTCAGGTTTGAATTTCATTCAGGCAAAGAAGGTATCTTTTGTTTTCTTCTCTTTGAGGGTATGGCGGTCATAGTAAAACCATTTGGTTTCTGACAGGCAAAATGGAAGTGCTGTGAGCATCAGGGTGAGAAAACCTTAACATGAGTTTATCCATCTTTTAGTTGATGCTGTTTCTCTTGGAAGCTTTCTCATAAATGCACACTCTTGTTTTGAATCTGTTCTGTGGAAAGACGAAATGATAAATTGGATGCAGCAATAAGAAGTCATCTTTTTCCTCTGAACTGATTTGTTTATCATGTGCAGTGCTATCGTTACAGAAAATTACTCTAAGTGCCTATTGATTTCACGCAATTGTATGTGAGGACTTATTCTAGAAGAGCCTGGCTTCCTGTTGGCTTCTGGGAATGGCAGCAGGGACAGCAAGTGTGTGGTACCCCACCAATGCAATGCAGTGCTCCAGGGGAGCTGGATCCCAAATTCAACTTGCTGCTTGATACTGGTTCAGATCTTGATCCAAACGAGTTGGAAGATCAGTTCTTGGAGAGTGTTTTAGGGTATCTTTCCTCATATTTAGCAATTTGCTGATCATCTCATTCATTAGTTATGGGGAAAGAGGAGGGGACCTTCATTGGTCAATGTAAACTGAAACAGGCTCAGAAGAACATATTTTGCTGGTGTTTGTATCGTATCTACCAGCGTATTGATGGGTGGGGCATAGCTGGACTGCAGAAAATCTCCTTTAGCCTTTTTCTTGTGATAAATAGCCTTTTTCTTGTTTTAAATAGCTTGGTTTTACTGGTGGGGTGGAAAAAGGGACTTGGTAGTGGCCAGGAGAGGGGAAAACCTTCCCACAGGGCTGCCCAAAGCCTTTGTGCGGAGATGATTTTGGACTTCCAGATAACAATAGAATGTCAAAGCGGAGGACGCTTCACATGGCAGCAGCAAAGGTTGAGTGGCATTTTTTGAAGTGAAGATGTCAAAAAACCTGCATATTATTTGCTAGGAAAGTGCCTAAGAGTGAACTAATTTTACTCCTCCTCTGCTGTGTAATTTGGTTATGTTTTATCCTGCTTTAGGCCATGGGAAGATGAACATTGCGGGTGGGACGGGTGTGGAGTCAGAGCTGGCTGTAAGCGTGAGCAAGGCCAGCAATTGCGTTGGGCATAGGATTGCCAGGAGCAGCAAAGTAACTATGACCACTGTCTTGCTGGAGCTTGGGGGGCCAAAATAAATGGATGAAGGGGAGTAGAAGCCCTTTGTCCTTTTGTCAGGGCTGACCTGTTCCTAAGGGTGTCCTCTCTTCAGTGAGCACAGAAGCTTGATCTTGCAAGTGGACCCAAGAAAACATGAGCCTTTTGCAAACTAGAAACAAGACCCATTTAAAATTCGGAGGGTAGCTGAAATCACTGCCACAGAGTACCATAGTGTATGGCATTCTCTATCAGTGATTACTTTCAAGTCCTGTGTCCCGTCTGGTGCAGATCAGGTGAAGTGTTCCAGTAGTTCCTTCAGGCTTCATTGCCTACAAAACTGCAGATGTGACAAAGGAAGTATTTGATGGAGGCAGTGGGGTTGGTTATTTAAAAACAAGTTACATGACCCAGCTGAGACTGTGTGAGATGTCCACATGCCACAAGTGGTGCTAATGGGAATGGCATTCTTTCCCCTTATAAATCAATACCCATAACAGTGGAAGCACAATGGCCCACTGGCACTCTTCACCAGGGCCAGCAGCTGCTGCTACCTTTGCAACACAGGTAGTAAAGTGTACCATTCAACACGGTTGCACCTTTCTTATATAATTCTGAATGTTTCCTAGTCCCCTTTGTTTCTGTCGAGGAAGTGAAGCTGCAGCTCACCCATGTGCAGTTGGCTGCCACCTCCAGTCTGCCCATCAGGTGCTCAGGGCATTTTGGTGGGCATCAAGTTAGTGCTATGCAAAGCCATTGCACGAGCAGGCCTGATTCAGATTATTAATAACTCTCAAACAACAACAAAAAGACTCTTCCATCATTCACAGCTCCCGAAATATCACTAATTAATGTCTGAGGAATACAGACTGCGTGGGAAGTTAGGCGTTCACTGGGCTGTTCATCTGGGAGCCGTCTGAGGAACAGCTCTTCCACGCTGGACATCTGCAGGATTAAAACAAGAAAGAAAGACAGAGACACGGTTCATTAACCACCAACAACATTACCCGTAAAGCAACTGGGGAAGTTAATCACTGCTGCTAAATCTTACTCTGTTTATCATCAATTAATATTTAGTCCCCAAATTCGGAGCTCTTTTGTTCGCATGCCTCATGTAGCGTTGCCACAAATCTGGGAATTGGGCCTGGCGGCGGTTTGCATCAGCATGTCCCATGGGCCGTGATGCTCTCTGCAAAAGCCTTCAGGGTGCAGGTCTATTAAAGAGATAATAGTACAGATTTGAAAGCTTCAGCTGATTAATTAAATGCAAACACCAGATTGTACTCTCAGGCCCTTTCAAAGGACTCTGAGTCCTTTTCTTAAGTCAGTTCAACCTTGACCTGAGCAAGCGCTTGTAGAAAACATTAAAGGGGAGCAATAAAGAGAGAAAATGGATTTGCATTGTTTTTAAGCTTGGTTTTATATGCTCTGGAGAGAAGATCTTCTCCACCCCACATATACACCTCTTTACTCTCTTATGAACACATGGAAGCCAGCACTTTGAGTTCCCTGATGATGTAGGGTGTTAGGACAGCACATCAGAAGAAAGTGGATGGGAGAAACTTTCTGCCTTGGCAGCACACAAGCAAGGAGCAAGTGTGGCACAAACTGCATTTCTGCTGTGCTGCTCTGACGGAAGCAAAGTGTTAGAGACCTGGCAGTGTAATTACTGACTTTCTGCTTTTGCTGTTAGCATGTGCATCACAGCCCATCCAGGCTGGGTTGTCCATGCCAGAGGACCTGTATGTCTCGTATCACATCTATTGCGTGTGTGCACCTGGTCGTTGCATGAGCATCACATCTGGTGCGTGGGACTGGTGTCTGATGAGCTGTGTGGTGCAGATCTGCTTTATGCTGAATGAAGATTGATGTAGGATGCAGTGGACCTGCTGCATCTCTGTTGTGCAGCTGCTCTACACATGGTCCCAAGAAATCACTTCCTGGGGAAGTCAATCACCACTTAAAGTAGTACTCTGCTCTCTGAATGGGTGAGGCTGTGAGGTCTGTGCATCCTTCACCCATGGAAGCTGGTGCCTGCCTCTCTGAAAGCTGTCTGTTTGCAGTAGTGTTGAGGATGGTGTGTTCTGTGAAACAGAGCAGAGCTTCTGGTGGGACAAGGTGCTGGAACCATGGGCTGTCCCTGAGTCATGGGAAGCCAGCCGTACTGGGACTTCCATATGTCTGGGAAAACATTTCCATCCTGTCTGTTTAGGTGGAATTGAATTTTGGGAAATGCTTCATTAAAATCACTTGAACCTCTTTTCAGAGCACCTCTGTTGCAGGACATGTTGATATACTTGGGGATTCCTAAGATACAGTTTTGGTGGTTTTGTTTTACTGCTTAGTCCTGGTTGTGCTTTGTATACTAAAGTGCTGTGGTTTATGTTTTGCATTTGCTGAAGATCATGACAACTTGTGAAGTATGTGACAACATAGCTTGAGAAAAAGAATGTGGTGGACATCCCAAATTACCTCTTCAGTTATATTTCTGAATCTTTGAAACAACTGAGCCTTGATCCCTTCTAACTTGAATTGAACGTTGTGAATTGTAGGTTGCAATTATTTTTTGATCAGAACAAAGGTGTTCATTTTCAGGCTATTTACTTGTTTTTCTAGCAGCTATTTCTTAATCTGTAGCTGTTGTAAACCCTTAGACTGTTAATTGGGTGTTGCCAGCAAATATACAGAATTATAGTGTTATCAGTCATTGTTCTACATTACAAAGCTGAGTTCTTCGAAGTGTCCAATTCTTTTCTCGCTAAGTTTGTCCCTGCAGGTTTCTCTTTAAAGTTCATGTTTGTCCTTGACGGTGCGCATACAACAGAAGTAGTAGAAAGGAGCAGATGTAGTGTTACGGAGCTGCTTTGTTCTTCCCTTCATGATAAAGCATAAAAATCCTACATAGTTTAACAAAACTCTTGTATCTGGTCCTAATTGCTGTAAGTAAAGCACGTGTGATCTAAATGTTAATCAGATTTCTGCATTTAATGAGGGAAAAAGCAGCTATTATATGAGGAATGTTCAGGAGCAGGAGCTGTTCATGTTCCAATCAGGTGATTGTGTATTTGAATAGTATTTCCATTTAAATAGCTTTATCGCCCCGCTGATTCCTAAGCACTGAGTCAAAACAAAAACTAACAGCTAAATTGATATTATTACTAAGGAGGAATGAATAATAGGCAGTAATTCCATACCTGCTGGGAATTGTCAATGTGTTCATGGTCTGTGTAGGTGTAAGAGTTTGCACGAACTCTATGAAACTGTTAAATTTACAGAGGAGCATCGTGGGGATGTAATTCTGTCCTACTGAGTTCATGTTATGTTTCTGTAAAATTCTTCCTCTGCTCATTTTACTACTGATTCTCATGAAAACGCTTGGTCATGCAGTGGGCTCCCTTCCCGCTTCCCAGTGTTTGGAGAAGCCAAGCTTTTCAAGCAGGCACATTGAAATTGGTAGAGGTCCTGCAAGACACATACTCATTTCCCCAAATGACGTTCACGGTTAGAGCGTTTCCCAGGACATCACCTCAGCTCTATTGCTCTGGCCACCCGTATCTCCTAATGCTCCTTGAAAGGATTATTTTATAATCTTATCCTCTGAATGCAACAGCTGTAAGCCCAGATAAATTGCATTCCTCTAGGGAAAGTGAGCTGGGACTCATTTTAACTGCATCCCAGTGGAATTACATCATCTATAATGTTAAATGGTATTTGGCTGACGGTGATTGCGGTTGATTCAATGGAAGAGCACCTTAGGATCTACTGGCCTCTCTCTGTTTATATAAACCAGGCTGGTGTATGTACTCTTGCTGAAACCAAGCCACTAGCTCTGATGTATTTGCAGTGGGTCTGCCCTTCAAATAATGGCCTTTGGGAGAGCGTCAGGAGAAAACACATTCTATTTTAGATGTGGCTATTCTTCTAGCCCTTGCAGCTGTCATGCTAGGTTGGGTACAGATACAATTAGACCTTACGAATGTTCGGAAACTCTGGTTCTTTCAGGCTATGCTTCACAGCTTCACAGATGGTAAAAGCCAGATGAGGTTATCTCGTGATCATTGTGTCCTGCCTCCTACATAGCCTGGGCCAAAGGATGTCACTCAGCAGCCCTTTATCAGGCTCAATGCTTTGTGCTGGAGCTGGAGTGCTTCTTTCAGGAATAAACTCGGGTTTCTGTGCAGTGGTGGTAAATCGAGCCTGCCCTGCTTATCAAAAATAGAAGAGAGAAAACCTGTTTTTTCGCTCGGATAGGAGCCCTACTGTGACAGTGGATCAGGAAAATATTGGAAGAGGACCTATATTGTTGTGACTCAGGGCATGTGAACTTTGGTACCTGTGTAGAGACCAATCATTGCTTGCTTTTAACTGCTGAGGTATTTCGTAGGGTGTTTCATCACAGCTGCATAAGAATTTGCACACGCTTTAATACATTTACTCCTCCAGCTCCCCAGGAACTACTAAATAGAGTACTCGTATTTGTGTGTGCACAGAGGGATTGAACTTTTAAGAGGATGGTTATGTGAAAGCAGAGGGTGACTGGAACAGACATATCAAGAACAAAAAGTACTGCACAAAGGTGATCATTTGTACTGTACTTCAGGTAGTTGACTAATAATGGCTAAAAAGTACCTATTTCTTTAGGCCATTTCAGTTCTTTAGCATAAGAGGACTTCTTTTTCTAACTCTTTTGTTTGGCTTCTAGTCAAAAGTCAAAAAGCTCTCAAGAAAAGGTGATTGTTATTGATTCTTAATATGATGGTGGTAATATCAAGCTTTGGAGGTGGGGACCACACTGATTTAGAAGCTTTATAGGAAAAGATGCAGCAGTTTCTGTAGGAAATACATATCATAAGGGAAAGGTGGTGTATGTAGGTCTAATAGAATCCCAGTTTACAAATATGAAGGTGAAGCTCCAAGAGGGTAAGGGCTTTGTGGGAGGCGGGAGGGAAAGGGTCCCAAATATGATAAGTCCTGACACAGTGTTTTCAACCACTGTTGAAAACTGTGTTCTGGAAGATGTGATTGAAGGATGATGATGTGATCATCAAAGATGGGCAGAGCACACTCAGGAACTAATCATAAATACATAATTGGTTGACTGAGAAGTGTTGTGATAGTGCAGATATACATGTGTTGGGCTGGCTTTGCAACTGAGTACTGGAATTGCACGCTGAGCTCGGTAGAGAAATACATTTGGTTTCAGCATTCCAGCTTAACTCCTGGAAATCAATTCTGCCACTCAGCCTCTCTCAACATAGAATCATAGAATAGTTAAGGTTGGAAAGGACCTTAAGATCCTCCAGTTCCACCCCCCTGCCATGGGCAGGGACACCAACATGTTAAATGGAAAATATTTTCCTGGCATCTGCAAAAGCCATACTTCCAGCAGTTAAGATTGAAAACATTTACTATAAACTAAATCAATGGTGGAGTCTAGAAGAGATCTCATTGTGGGTTTGAAACCTGGGGTAGATGCTGTATTTTCCCATTGCTAATGCTTGCATTAGTAAAGAAAGAAATGGATGGTGTGACCATATTGTGGGGCAGTGGAATAAAATGATTGAATGATGCCAAAAAGACCTCATCCTGAAAGATTCTTTGCACAAGATGAGCATCTTATAGGAAAGAACAAGTGAAGTATTTGCGTGACAACTCTGCAAAATTCCCCAGCCTAAGGGCTTTTTGCAGATGTAGCTCAGCTTATCTATGAAGCACTAGAAGGTTCCCCTCCAGTGTCAGGACTGGGAGAAGAAAAACAACACAGATTGAGTCAATAGTGCTGAATTGCATTTAGCTTTATGTTGAAATGACACTTTTTGCATAGTTTTAATGAGCGACAGCCCTGGGCCAGATACTTCAGCTTGAGATGCTTCTTGCTTTCTGCCTTGGTTTGTTTTCTGTCGGTCTGAGGCTGTTTTCATCCCTGTCACAGGAGAGTGCCATCCTGTAGTGCATTAAGCAGCAGGACTAGCATCCATCATGTGGTGTTTATTCTGTCATCTCTCCCCAGGAAGTGTGAGCAATGGAGTGTTTTATTTTAATAGCATTTTTGTTTGGTTTGTTTTGTTATAGTGGAAGTCTTTTCTGAGGCACAAGTTTCTCAGTTTTTAATGCATCAGTTGCTGTGTACTGAAGTTAAAGCAGGGAAAACCAAGGCTTGTATCCTGCATTTAGGGTGCATGGGTGTGAAATTTCTCCTAAGCTTTGTAGTTGATTCCACAGTCTTATGCTCGCCTTCAAGAACATCTGCCTAATGCCTGGGTGAGCTTTAACTCGTCGTGCAGAAGGAGTTCCCAAAGGATGGCCCGTGGGAACATGCAGTCTGCAGAGCCATTCTGTGTAGCTCAACAGGAAGACTTTTTCAGCAAGATACTGAGTCACAGATGAATTCTGGTAGGCAGACACCAGCCTAGCATTTGGCTTCATCCTGCGCTTCAGGGTAGTCTTTTAAATACTCTGGGCTAAGATCATGGACTGCAGTGACAGACAGGGACAGAGCTGTCTAAAGATGACAGACCTATTAATATATTTGGTCTGGTCATTATTTCAACTTAGTGTCCTAAAAAGTACAAAGCTGGAAGAAAGCTTTTCCTACAGATGGTACTGTCAGAGCCCGTGGCCACAGGAGACCAAGAGCTACATCTCGCATCAGTTGAATGCTTTGACCGCTGCAGGGGGGAATACCTGAATGAAAGGTGTTTCTCCATGGTGGTGTGTGCTCCAGAGCTTGGTCTGGATCCAGCTATGCAGTCTCCATACCCCTGTTTCTCCATCTGTAAAATTGATTATTTTTGTTTATACCCCTATTGAAGCATAAACCTTCCTGTGCTATGAAGCCCAGTCAAAGGAAACAGCTTCACAAATCATCTGAAGTGTTGTGGGGCCAAATTGAAAGAGCTGAAGAAGTATTGGGGCACAAAAAGGAGGGAAGGGCAGAGGACTGAAGGAGAAGGGAAGGAGGAGCCAAGCACATTCTGTTCAGCTCTTCAGGAGGCTGGCAGTGGTAGAAAGCCTTGGGAATACGTCACTTCAAGGTTTATGCTCCTCATCCTCAAAATGAATGTGTCTGGCCTTTATCATATTAAGCAGTAAAGTTCACTGTAGATGAATATGAAGTAGAGAGGAGGAATTCATGGGGGAGAACATGAAAGGTGAATTATTCAGTAAATAATCTGTTAGTATGGTATGTGATAAGGAAATGGCTAGACCCTTTCTTACTATTAATAAAAACAAGCTGTAAGGGTGAAATAAGAACAACAAATTTGAGCAAGTGAGAATAAGAGAAATAAGTTAAAGTTTTCTTGCTGTTTGTAGGATGCCTTGAAGATGATGAACGCAGTAATAATGCTAAGATTATGGGTGGGCAGAGTGAACTTGTAGTCCCACACAAAACCTCTAGCCAACACAGCCGACTGGGTCAGTAGAAATTAAATCAGCACAGAGCCCCAGATAATATCCAATTGTGGGTTTATGTCTGGATGGATGGTTTCTTTCTTGTTTCCTCATTATGACTGATTGCAGTCACTGCAGAAATCAATAGTCTGGGCATGCCTGGGAACTGAACAGTGTTAGAAAGGCAGAATCACGCAAGAGCTTTTTGAAGGCTTTATAAACCTTGGTACCAATCCTCTGAGGTGCACAGTACCTAAGGCTAGGAGGTACAAAATATGGGAGATACAGAGCTCTTTCTTGCCTGGTCAGCCAGTCTAACAAAATATTTCTTTGTATATTCTCATGTCAGGTAGCACATGTTTTGTCATGGTGCTGGAATTCCTCCCTGGACTTCATCCCGATCCCTGGCAGTGTTCAAGGCCGGGTTGGACAGGCATTGGAGTAACCTGGTTGAGTGGAAGGTGCCGCTACCTGTGAAACTAGATGAGTTTTAAGGTCACTTCCAACCCAAACTATTCTGATTCATATGGAGCATGTATCAGTTCAGTTGGGTGAAGGGAAGTGCTTCTCAGAGCATCTGCATTAGAGAGAGCAATCCAAAGTTTGCTGAGAAGTTCTTTTTTGGTGGCGTTGTAAACAGAAAGAAGCAGTTATGATTTCTACTGGGTGAAAAAAAGCTATGAATCTGCTCTTCTAAGAGCAGTAACTGAAACTAAAGGAGGAAATTTTGCTGTGACTTTCCAGTAAACTTTAAAAATAACTAGTTTAGAGAGTTGGGTTTTGTTTGCTTCATGCTCTGTTTTGTTTTACTATCTTGGATTTTTGTGGTACTTGTGAGCAGCAGCGAAGATGTCATATTCCTGTGAAATTAGTAAGAAATTCACTCTAGATCAGGTGACTTCATATGTTAGTGGATCACTAGCCTATGTCTTAATGGATTTTTAAATCAGGCTTTGTTTGTGGTTCATGAATCTGCACTTCCCTGGATTTTAAGGGCAGGGTTCACACAGAAGCTAGGCTGGGTTTAGTGGGTTTGATTTCTACAGAATCCTACCTAATACTGGTGTATCGCGTTAAAACATGCGTATACCACTGAAACTCCTACTTACTGATGCTGAAGTTTATAGCAAATACATTGAATGAATGGGAATATAGGGATCTGATGGGAAGAAAACACCCCAAATTAGTGGTTTTCTGCTGAGGTCTTGAGTCCCTGGGGAGGTTTGGGTCCAACTTCTTTACATTTCAGTATTGAACAACTTTTGGGGTATGCTGTGTGTGTACCTCAGGCTGAGGATAAGCAGAAGCTTAATATGTTCTGAATGATTTTCCACCCTTTTTTGTATTATTTAGTATTTCTTGTGCTTTAACTTATTCATAAGATTAAGTGGGTAAACAACATCACAACTACTTATTGCTACACAGTCCAGTAAGCATAATGATGCCAGTTTTAAATGCTGAACAATGCTGATTAGAGCCATTATGCTAATACTCGTTTGTTTGCTTTACTGCTTTGCTCACATACTTCACAAATTAGGGTATTATCCTTCTTTTTTTGCCCCCTCTTACTGTTTTTTATCATCAAATGAAGGTAATTTACCTTTTTTCTGTTTGAATTGTAAAGCTAATTGAACTTAATGGCTTTAGAAAAATCAATAATTTCCTACTGTTATTGATAAAATGAAGCACATGTAAGAAATTATCCAATGAGACACAAACTACTTCAGTGAAGAATTCAACTCCCCATTGAACTATTTAAACTCTCTACATGGACAATTAAGGGAAGATCCTTGTATGTGGGGAAACAATAATGTTAGTGCATTGAAGTTATGACACAAACAGTGCGAGTCACAGAGGAGAGCACCACTCTGTTTGAAAGCTGTCCAGTTATACCTAGGAAACGCATTTAGGCTTCACTCGTGCCCCCTTTGGAGATCATATCTCCCATGGTTTGCAAGCTGGAATCATAGAATAGTTAGGGTTGGAAAGGACCTTAAGCTCATCCAGTTCCAACCCCCCTGCTACAGGCAGGGATACTAAACTATGCCACCCAAGGCTCTGTTCAGCCTGGTCCGCTCACATGCCACTAACTGAAATTAATATCCTTCCTGGAGGACAGTCATGAACCTCTGATGGGTTTGTGCTTGTCCTGTGCGCCTGCAGTAGACCCCCCATGAGTAAACCCTCATGTGTACTTTCTATGTGCTGTTTTTAAGGAATACTGCAGTGTTTCTTGTGTTATGGTATGGCTTGAACTGATAAAGTGGCTCCTGTCACCAACCTGCTGTCCTGGTGTGAGAGCAGCAGCCCAAGTTCTCTAGAGGGAATGCAGTCCAAGAAATGAGTAAGGACCTTTAACATGTTGTTTGCAGCAGCCATGCTTTTGTGATTTAATGTACTTGTTCATGGCTGGCTTTAGAAAGTAATAGAAATCCCTATTGAAATGTGTTTGGGGTCAGAAACCTTCCCAGAAGGAGCCTCCTGCACTGCTCTGCCATGAAAAGGGAGACATGGTTAGAAATGGAAAAGGTTGAGGTATCTTTTGGTACCTTGAGTTAAGATATCCAAGTTATAAATACAGATTTATTTGGCACCTGCCATTAGCTTGTACCCTGGTTCTGGGAGAGGTTTAGGTGATTAGGGATTAGGTGAGAAACCCCAAACAAAACACTTGTAAACCTTTAAATCTGGTTCAAACCCATTAAATCCCTAAATGACATAGGAGACATTAAGGACCATAATTTAGTGATCTGTGTGGTAAAAAGGGAACGGCAAATATGAAATTAATGAGATTTAAATTACTGTTTCATTAGAAAACAATTTTGCCACAGTATTTTAGGGAATTTAGGATACCCAGAGAACAATAGTAATTCCCTTTATTTAAGGCTTTTGTGATGTTTACTATGTGATTTTTTTTGGGGAGAATGAGTTGTGATTTGTGAAAACATTCTTTGTGAAATATGAGTGGAATTCAGTGTATCTCTGATTGCACTCTAAACCTGCAGTAGTTTGGCACTTGAAACTTCTGCCTTAATTCGTATGATGAATGCATGTTGAGAATACAGGATGGACAGTTTCTGCTGGATTTGCAAAACCAGACTGGAGTCAGTTCAACACCGTATGTCAGGGGATGAAGAAGAGAGGGGACTTAATGGCCTGCTGTAGCTCAAAAAATAAGGGATAAGAAATAATGCTAAATGAGAGAACTTGAGCTTCTCACCCCAATGTTGGGTGGGTGCCTTGGTGATGTTTCCTGAGCACCATCAGGATGTCTGTCACCTCCATTTCATTCCACGTGCCAGGATAGTTCTCCCATGGGGTGCTGGAGTCTGCCATCAGCATCCCAATATATTCAGGTCTAGGCAGTACTGGAAATAATCTCCATGAAGTAATCCAATTAAAACCCTCTAGAGGCACTAGGGGATGACAGCTGAGTGTAAACACTTCAGGAGGCACTGGCTCCTTTTACAGATACCTAGAAGTTTCCAAGGAGAATGGACACCTGGAAATTGCCAGTCCACAAAGCTGCATTTAGAGGAGAAAATGGTTAAATGAGCTGTTGACAGTGGGCAGTAATAGCCTGAATGCTGTGTGCATCCACTATTTGATATCTGATATTTTTATCTCCATGGTCTAAAGAGAAGGAGAGTGAGTACCTGTACTTGGGAGGGTTTTCTCACATCGCAGTTGAGATACTTGTCCTCCAGTGCTCCTCATAGCATTTTCAGGATGGCGCTTACAGGGCATGAAAACGAAGTGACAAAGAATGGTAGGAACAAACCAGTTCTTTTTAACACTATAAATATTGTGGCTATTACCTTCCCAGCATCCTCTCAGGTAATGGCCTGAAACAGGACCAATATTTGACTTCTACTTGCTATATTTACTTTATAAATAGATACTTCATGGGTTTCATTCTTTACCGAGATTGAATTAGTGGGTTAAATAGACAGACATATTTCTTACTGTGGCATGCTGATCTCTTAGCATCTTGCACTGACCTGATAACAGGCTAGCAGGAGAGTAAACTTAATTATTTTTTAAGCTAGAGACTGACAATAGAGGACACTGAATATTTCTGAGTCCGAGAGCTTCTTTTCTGTCATTAAAAAGCCAGGGAAATCTGAAAGGAGTGTGAATTCCAGGCATATATTGCTGTGATTACTGGAGGGCTTTCGGAGAGTGGCTTATCACCTCCCTGGCTTATTTACTTGATAAACCAAAGCCTTACGCTTCAAAAGCCCCAGCTCCCCAGTCATAGCATGGTAGCCACCTCTTAGGGAGGATGAATCCAGTATGATGGTGCTGGCAAGCAGGATATCACCAAGGCCTTTTTGTTGCAATTTGCACTTCAAAACCCACCCCATTC
>JANRGW010053730.1:0-10054 GCA_024733675.1 Psilopsiagon aymara | reverse complement strand
TCCGCGGCCGGGAGCCGCTGAGGGGAGCGGGGCGCCGGGGCCGGGCCTGCCGCGGCTGCCGGCAGCGGTGAGGAGCCGGGGCGCGGTGCGGGGCTGCTGAGGTGCTGAGGGGTGGCGGCGGCAGCTGCCGCTGTGCGTGTTGCCACGCTGTAAGAAGCGGGAAGGCCGCGTTCGCAGGGAAGCGGTTCGCCGCTTGTGTGAGCTGCGGTGCCGGTGTGCGCGCCCAGCCGCTTCGGAGGGAGCTGCGTGTGGAGGGAAGGAGGAATGGGGTGTGATAAAGCGTGTCTGAATGCGTCTTCCTCTCGGATGGTGGTTTGGGACCTGCAAGTTGCTCTGCTTAAAACTGGCTAGTGTGTCTTCGGGAGTTCTGTAAGTCAGCTTTAAAAACAGGCCTTAAAGGGTTTTAAGTGCACTTAAACTTGAAAACGCATCCTGAAAGGGTAACTCACAAAATGCCCCTTTTGCAGTGGAAGTACTTTGTGTTCAAAATTACTGGTGTAACTTGGCTTTCTCTCTTTTTTTTGCCTGATTTGTATTCCAAAAATTACGGTTAAAGCTTCTGATCACAGTGGCAGGCAAGAGCAGGCGCATGGACCACTGGAAAGCTTCACTTACACTCAATTTATTGTTTTTTCTTTGTTAGAAAGTGGAAGACCTGTTCCAGAAAGGGGTTGTATGGGCCACGTCTTACTTGTGCAATATAAAAATAACACCAGTCTTACAAGTGAGAGTAATTTTTGTGGAATAAGGACTACCAGGTTGTCATTTTGTAACATCCTTTTATCTTGACAAATAATATTCTTGCCTAAGACAGTCTTGCAGCTTCTGTTGTTTCGACTGTGATTCATGTATCTGTTGCTGATGCTGTTGAAGTCATGTGTAAAAGTGGATTATTCTGTTGAATTTGGTCTAATGTCTTTGTCAGTGGTGTTTCAAGATGTTCATGGACTGAGCTGCTTGGTAGCTCTCCTCATGCCCTCCTGCTGGCTTGAAAACAACAAAATAATCAGTTTTTCAGCAATTCTGCACTTGTTTCCATCTTGCATTTGCAAAGAGATGGAAAAAGGTTTGTGAGGATGAGCTTCCTCTCAGATCTGCAGGTTCTGTGAGGAAGCAGTTAATACTTAATGTGCAGCCTTGGTGGGGCTGGGTTATAAAGGAGCACTGTGGGAGAAGTTTCTCTCTTATTACAAAATGCCTTTAGCATCATGTCAGTGTGTAAAACTTGTTCTTTGTTGCAAAGGTTTCCTTAAATTCTGTAGCAGTAAATGCAGAATAAACACTATTTTTAATCAGGTCACATCCGAAGTTCAGGAATTCATCTTGGGAATTGGTGAGCTGACAGCATTCAGATCCCATCCTACCTAGCCTGGCTAGCCAACTGAGTAACAACAAAGAACTTCAGGAACAAACCATGTTTGGTTCTCATGTGCAGGCTCCTGGAGCTCTTCCTGTTACGAATGATGGCTTTTGAACTGCAGGGAACATGCTAACACTTCACTAGGGTTTTTGAAAGTGTTAAAGCATAGGTAGTTCTGTGGCTGCTCAGAGAGAAGAGTGGGTAAGAGGAAAAGCTCACTGCTTCCTTGTTGCTTCTACCAGAGATAGAAGTATGAGTCACTGAAGTGCTGAAGCTTAGTCCTGTGGGTGTCTGCATTTATTGCCACAATAACCTAATTTCCTAGTACTTTAAAACTAGCCAGTCCCATCATGGTGGAAAGGTGGGAGAAATGAGCTAGTAAGTCAGTCCAAGTCTGAACGTCTGTGACTGACAAGTGATAAAGCACCTACAGTTTTCCTGAGGTGTGCTTCGCTTGCTCTGTTTAGAGTGAGACTGTACTTTCATACTGGGTGTCTTTACCACTTTCTGTTTTTAGATTAAATAAACAATGTAGTGCCCCAAAATTAAGGCCCATATTGCAAGGTGGTCTGAGGTGTTCTATAATAGAATACTCTGACTTCAGCTGATAGAGGCCTTATTTCAGTCATTCATCTGATGCTTTCAGGATAGTAAACTGCTTTACAGAAATTAATAGACAAAACCTCCTAATAAATTACCACACCAGAGGGTCTACACATGAATTGCTGACAAGTTTCTCTTTTGTCACTGTTTTAGTCTAAACCTAGTTTGAAAACGGATGTGTGGACTTGTTTTCATGTTAAAACACTTAGCTTCCTTGTATGATCTCCTTTAGTGGACTGAAATGCTTTCCTGTAAGAACCTATAAATGTTGGTAGGGTTCTGTGCTCTCTCTTATGGCTGTGGACAGAATTTGCTGTGGTAAGGAACCTGTCGCTTCCCTTGACTTCACTGTTGCAAGTTTCTGGATCTTAAGCTCTAAAACCTACAGATTTCTTTACGTCCTCATGCTCCTTTCAGCTTGTGGCATCTTCTAGGACAGTCATGAGGTTAAACCTTCTTTTCCTTTGGTTTTTGAAAAACAAAACTTGCTTGTGACCTCACTGGGAGTGTTGATAAATGGGCTGTAGGAATAAGCACAACTGTGGGTTAAGCTGATAATTCTGCAATAATTAATGTTCTATTTATTTCTCGAAGTATCTGAGTTGTCTTCTGTCAGTGGCTCTTTGACAGCACGTCTGGCTCCTCTTAAAATGAGATGTGAACTTCCTGTGGAAGAGAACATATCTATTACTGCAGCAATTGCCTCTTCTGGCAGCCCTGCTCCAGCTCTCTCATACAGAAGAGCTTATAAGCCATAGCTATTGAATTTGGGATCCCACTGGTTAACACTGGGCTCGGTCAGATAGGAAACACCAGGCTCCAAAGCTGTTCCTGTAACCTGGAGTTGAATGAGTAGCAGTAATCTTCCTGTGTGGTGTTTTTTCCCTCTTATTTGCCTTGGAGTTGCTGTGACTTGAGATCTGCCTATCTGTCAGCACTGATCACTGCGTGGGGAGTCTCACTGTTACTCACATTCCCCGGTTCTGGTGTGCTGTCTTCAGTTAAAAATACAGATAATTCCAAAGACATCAAAAGCAGCCCACGTCTTAGTCACGAGGTTACTCCTGCAGAATAGCTGTAGTGGTGCCACAGGAAATATCATGTCTGCATTTTATTTCATTAGCTGTGTTCCGTTTGGGTTTGTTGTAAACTGCTGATACCATCACAAGTAATACTTTACAGTGCTCTTCTACTCTAGAGCATTTCAGCTTTGCTCTCCTAGAAACACAATATTGTGTTATAAAACTATTGTTGGAAAAAATAATTACATGGATACACACTACAGCTGCCGGAAGTACACTATTGTTTTATATAGACACGTTTCCATTGTAGTTTACTTTCAAACTGTCCCAGTAAAGTGCAGTGTATCTACTGGAAGTAGACTGCAGGAGGTGGCAAGCAATTGTCTATTTCCATACATTTACTGATTTTCTGTAATTATTATATTCTTGTTAATCACTGTATTTACATGTGTAAATAAGAGCTTCTACATCTCGGACAGGTGAAGTTGTGCCTGTGAGTCTTTTGGATTGGGAAGGCAAGGTTTTGTGTGTGTTATTTTCTTCCCTGTTTAGCTAACAGCGTTAGAACAGTTCAGTATGTTGGGCCTGTGACTGCTGGTGGTGACTGTGTACAATAACAGGATTAATTGGTTTCCTTCCTGTACTAAAGGGTACAGAGATGGATCTTGTAGTCATTATTCCTTTGTATGTGCAAGTTCATTGAATGGGATCTCTAAGGATGCTGCTGAACACTTCCCCACACCCTGTAGGATTCCTGTCCCAAAAGCAGGAGGGGTGTAGGTTTTGGTTGGTTGGAAGCTGTGTTTGGTTGGTTTTGTTGTTGTTGTTTTAAGTGGTCCTATGTGGAATTAAACTCTTGAAGTATTAAAAAATTAATCTCAAATTCACTGTATTATTCCCAAATTATGGAGTTTTTAAACTAATGCTGTTGCCAAGATCAAGTTTATTGGAAGTTTTTATATTGTTATGGAAGAACATTGAATTTTTTTGTCTGGTTTATGACAACAACAACAACAAAAGATGGCACCTGTGGTATTGTTTCCTGTGACACCTTAACCTCCATCAGGATAAGAGCAATGGAAGATGCGGATTGAATGTTGCTCTCTTGCTCTTCAGTGAGCATGTGCAAGTTTTCCAGTTGAGCTTGTACTATGCTCACAGTGTGCAGAGCATAGCGAGTGGTGTGTGTTGGGTGAACACTGCTGGCTCTTTGTGACCTTTAATACCAGGAATACCTGAAGCAGCCTCTTGCACTCTGAGCCTTTTTGCAGCTTCTGAGCCTTTGCTTGGGAAACCAGTGCAGTTTGTGTGTAGGAAGTCATGGGTGACCTGGCTGTGAGCAGATGGTTTGGAGACCATACAGTAACAGTGAAGACTTTGCTTCCTTCCCCACCACCCTGTGATTTTGGGGTTTTGAGTTTGCAGAAGGGTGCATTTAGACACAGCTTCTCAGTTTTATTTGGGGGTTTCATACCCTTGCAGTCACTGCCGCATGTAAAAATAAAACCAGACTAATCTGAGTATCTTTGTTCCAGTACCTTCATCTTAACTGGGTTTTTGATGCAGTGCACGTACATCATGTAGTAGCTAATGTTCTGTCAGTCTGCCTCCAGCAACAGTAGCTGCTTCTTAATGACTTGTAATTGCTCTAACTTCATGCGGGCATTTCTTTATATTAGTAACTGCATCCACCCATTAACAAGTGCAACAGGACAGGATACTGGTAGTTTGATGGGTTCCACTAAAAGGGCACACAGTTAATTCTAGACATAAAAGTAATTGAAATTATTTTCCAGACTATTTTTATTTATCTTCTATTAATTCCCTGGTTTAGACTTAAGCTATTGGCATGTAATTATTGACATCTGACAGTAGCAGCTCTCTTAGAGCTTTCTTTAAAGCCATGTTTGAGAAACTTTCTTCTGTGGCAACGTGAGCAGTGGATCATACTCATGTAGTGGTAACCGTGGTGTAAATTTGGATTTAATAAGAAAGGAGGGGGGTTTCTTCATAATGACTGTTGGGCCATAAAAAGTAAAATACATGTTTCCTTCCCTCTGCAGTGCCTGGCATAGGATGCAGACGGGTTGGGAATTGGTCTTCTTTCCTTCCATTGTTTTCTCACCTGTCTGAAAAAGAATACTGAGAACTTTCCGCTGGCCTCTACTCAAAGTGAAGGACAACTGCTCTAAACGGTTTTCACTTGCAATCACTAACAAAGCTGCAAGTGGCCTTCAGCCTGAGTTTAACACAACGCAGTTACCAAGTCATGCTCCTAACCCTCTGGCTCTTGCTTAGTTCTTGAGTGTATCATCTCGCAGTTACTATATATGTGTATATGTATGTGCTTTTTACTGCAGGATGCTTTGCATGTGGAATGGAAAATGGATTCCGAGTGTATAATGCAGATCCCCTCAAAGAAAAAGAGAAACAAGGTAAAATGCTTACTTATTATATTGTGCTAATTCTGCCTTGGAAGCTCATCCTACTCTTGTGTTTTCTGTAAGATTCTTGCTTAGCTTTCACTGTTCCATCACTGGAAGGCTTTGAATAAAGCCTCAAGAAAGGAAGTCCATGCTGGGTCTGAAGGGACTCACACTTACTCCACTGCCTGGTCAAATGTTTAAATGCTATTACTTTGCATTAAAGCTGGCTGATGATGTGTTTTTCTCACATTCTTGCAGCTGCTGAGTTGTACAGCTATTGCTAATGTTTGTAGTCCTGAGTAGGAGATAAGTTGCCTGTTATTCACAAGCGGGAGAGGAGTTGCTTGCTGCAGCGGTGTTACATACCGTCAAGAGAAGCTGGGTTCTTGTGCAATGATCTGAATGATCTAGTGCAGCAATGAAACAGCTGCCTTTTTACTGGAGATCTGAACATAACATTTTTCATACTTAGAGAATTGCCTGCAAGAGCACTGTGAGCACCAACCTCTAATACTTGAAATCTTACATTCTCTGTATGCTTAAGAAAGGATCTTAAAGTGGTAATCATGTCTTGCCAGAAATGACATTAACAGGTAGGGGGGCTGTTCATCAGAAAGCAAACCTAACTCAGTAGAAATAAAGGAAAATGAAATCTAGCCATTGATTCTAATCCTAACTATGGTAGAAAGTTGCCATGCTGACCAGGTCACCCAGTGGTTCCAGCTTGTGGTGGTAGGAAGGATTTAATAAGAGGAAAAATGTATTTAACATAGCAATTCCTGTGAAACCAGGCATGCTTTCACTTTCTAGTGCCGTTAGGGATTTTAGTCACTATTCATGTGACCAAAGCTGACAAACTGTTTTCTATTCTTAATAGCAATTTCTTCCATAAGTAACATGTCTTGGGACTGTCATCTGTCATAGCGTGCTCAAAGGGTCAGAGTGAAGCTTGAAGTCCTGTTGAGTTCTGTGTCAAAACTCTCCCTGCTGTACTTCAGGACTCCTTTGGCACAATGCTCCTTACGAGTTGGATTGCCTTTTCCCTGTGGATTCTGAGAGATCAGACTGTACTGGCTGTGTAGGTGCGCAGAGAAACCCTGGTCATCTTCTGTGTATATTTAAACCTACCTGAGAGTAGTCCCAGGTGGAACTTGTCTATTCGATTGATTCCTGTAACCCAGTATGAAGCCAGGTCTTACCCATTCCACCCTGCCTTGTCTGTCTTATAGCCAGGAGTTCCATCAAGTTCCTTATCCAATTATCAAGTGTCAGAACTGTAAAGAGAATGATTAAAGTGTGCTAACAGATCCAGAATGTGGTGCATGTTCTTAAACTGTCTTGGGCTAGCATTTGTAAGTATTAGAAGACTTTTTGTTGTGGTGATAATACCTCTTCATAGCAAAATGTGCTGTCTTGCTTTGAATGCTTTAATGGAGTTAAGAGGAGAGTCTGGTGCAGAAGGGGGTAATGTCCAAGTGCAACGGTTCAGGAAGGAAACTCGAAGACAGTGTGAAGAAACCACAAGGCCTTGTACGAAACCCAAGGCATTACTGCTCCAGTGTGGTTATCTTTCCGGGCATCTATTTTCAGCATTGTATGGGCAAAGTCCCAGCATCAGTTCCTCATCCAGATGTACTGCCGTGCTGCTTAGCATCTGACTGGATCTCCCTTGCCCTGTCCTTCATGCATATGTCTCCATCTTTCTGTTGTAGTGCTTCCAGCCCCTCAGGCATTGTTGCTGGTTTCTCCCATCCCTGTTTCTGACAGTAGGTCTCTCTCTCTTGTCTTGTGGTTGTGAAATGTCAGCTGCTGCTTTGGCTTTGAAGTAGTTCACTGGTTTCATCTGCATTTCTTGCTCCATCCTGCCAGTGTGTGGAGGTACTGGGCAGGCTTTGCAAGTTTATTATTGACTCTGCTCATCTACCCTGAAGGCCACAGCCAGCCTCGTCCTGACAGTTCAGTTCCCTCTCCTCAATGGAATGCCCCAGGCATCCCTCTAAGCTACATAAATGAAGCCAAGACCCCCCACAAATGTCATTAAGTAGAATAATTCTTTTATTATAAAACCCTATGGTTGATTTTTGTTCCTCCCCTTGCACCATGAGCATGGCATGCTCTACTTTCTCTGCAGTAAAAAGAAAAGAAACCTCTTCTTCTTGCACTGTGAAGGAGAAGCTGCCTGCACCAGCTGATCTGATTTGCTTTCACTGTTTTCTGCGTCACCAAGTTGAGGCTTGCTGGAGCCAGACCATACTTACCTGTTCCAGCAGCTACAGGTGTGCTCCAGAGAACAGCACTAGCGCTTCTAGTTCATTGCTGGGTGTTTCTTCCCTCAGATCCACCAAGTCTGTTAAGTCACATCCCCTTGCACATAGAAAGGTTATGACTAATGAATGCTGTTGGCATCTTTCTAAACGCGTGGCGTTAGCATAATAGAGCAACACCAGACTTGAAATGTGTGTGAGGAATGCATTAGAGCTGACGAAAACTTTCTAAGGTTATTTACAAGCCCACTGTGTAACAGGCTTTTCTGAGCTGCCAAGATGATACTGCTTCATCTCCTCTCACACAGCATGTTCTTAACCTTGCTGGGGTTTTCCTATAGATTAGGGTAAAGCCTGGCCCAGCGGTGTGACAGCAACAGGGATGATCTTGAGTGCTGTGAAAAATAAAGCAACTCTGCTGAGAATTCGAATGTTAAAACAAGCACCAAAACCAGAGCAAATCAAACAAAGCCCCCAAACCCCCACCCTTTTAGTAAAGATTTCTTGCCTGTCACCTCCAGTCAGAGGGTTCTCTGGATTTTAAGGTCAGCCAGGGTAAGGAGACACCGGTTGTCTCTGATGCCTGAGAGATGTGCTAGATAACACAAGCTTTTATTCTAACAGCGGGGTGAAGAATAGAGGTCAATTTAACGGAGTCTGAGCTTTTAAATAACATTCATTTGTCTTGCAGAATTCCTAGAAGGTGGCGTTGGCCACGTTGAGATGTTGTTTCGTTGCAACTATTTAGCACTGGTAGGTGGAGGAAAAAAGCCCAAGTACCCACCTAACAAAGGTGAGTCTGAGGAGTCTTGTAAAGGGTTGCCTTGCTCTGTGTGTAACTGCCTCGGGAACTCACACTGCTTGAGCTGGGGTCTGGCATTCTGAAGGCTGGGTGAAGGGGATGGTGCAGCAGGAGGGGTGAGGTGAGTTGCAGTGCTAACTGTGGTGTTAACTGCATTGCCCAGGCTCCGAGAGCTGGTGACAAAGGCTGTGCTCCTCGCAGTTAGCTTCGCACATAGCTCCATGGCTCAGCAGCCTGCGGGTGGAAAGGCTCCCTGTTGGCAAGCTTTGTGGGAAAATACTCCACTCTCCTTTTCCTGCTGCCTCATTTGTAACTCCTGGAGCAGAACAAAAAAGCCCAGATTGTGTTTAGAAAAATGTATTTTTATTGTCAGCTTTTGTGGTTGTCGTTCACAAGCTCCCACCTGCGCGAGTCACAGCGTGAGAGAGCAGGTTGGTTTGCGGTGCCTAAATACATTCTGGTTAGCAGGATGCCAGCCTGTAACTGCTGCTGTTGGGTACACCTCTGATTAGCCCTCTCAGACACTAGAAGCTGTTGTAAGGGATGTGGCTCTTGACGCTCTTCTAATGCAATCTCTGCACTGTTCTAGTAATGATCTGGGATGATCTGAAGAAGAAAACTGTCATTGAGATAGAGTTTTCAACAGAAGTCAAAGCCGTTAAGCTGCGAAGAGACAGGTGGGTGGTACAGTGTTCCAAACAGGGCTTGGTTCTCTGCACTGTTCTTACTCATTTCTAGCTGTTTGTAGCAAGAAAAAGATCCTGCTTTAACTCCAGGAATTAAACCAGGTTTTCAAGGGCAGGCGTTAGGTGTTAGCAGTGCACTTGAGCTGTGAACTGTTACTTGAAACCTTGGTGAAAAGGCTGTAAGGTTTCTGGCCCCCTAATGTCAGGAAGTGTTCACACGTGGCTGCTGCTTTTCTGGGTACAGAGGAGTGTGAAAGGGATTCAGCAGATGTAGAGCAAGAGCATCTCTTAACGGCTGAGTCGCTGTGGGTGGAGGAGTTGGATAAAAGGGCTTTGCAGGCTCATAGATGTAACACTGTGAGCCGGGGGGGGGGGGGGGGGGGGAGGAGGGGGGGGGGGGGGGGGGGGGGGGGGGGGGGGGGGGGGGGGAAGAACAGAGCCATTAAATGAGTTGAAAGCCTTTGCAGATCTGAACTGGTGTCTGTGTCCCTGTTTCACCCACCCCAAGTCACGGGAACTCTGTCTCTTCCAGGATTGTGGTAGTCTTGGACTCAATGATCAAAGTTTTCACGTTCACACACAATCCACACCAGCTGCACGTCTTTGAAACCTGCTACAACCCTAAAGGTCAGTTGTGTGTGTGTGAGCTGGGGTGCGGCTGCGTGTTTGTTCTGCTCATCTTCAGCTGCATGAATGTGTTGGTTAGTAAGTCATTAAACAGTTTCCTTACTGCACTATAGTCATGCCCTGTGGAGATGCTTTTGTGTTTATAAAATGGTTATTAACATTTAATACTACTTCATAGAATGGTTTCTGTTGGAAGGGACCTTAAAGCTCCTCCAGCTCCAACCCCTGCCACGGGCAGGGACACCTTCCATAGAGCAGTTGCTC
>JANRGW010053729.1:0-14034 GCA_024733675.1 Psilopsiagon aymara | reverse complement strand
CGATTCTCCTTCCCATCCCTCCAGGAGCAGAGGGAAGAAAAAGGGGGAAGTAAGTGAACAAACTGCGTGGCTGATTTGCAAGCTAAAACCCAGTCTCTCTATATATCATGATATATATAGGATAAACTGAACTGGGATTTGCACTCAGTCAGACGCATCCACATCTGCATCCTTGCTTAAAAAGTCAGGAAAGCAATTCCAGCCCAATCTGCCAACTCTTCATTTGTAGTCCTTTGACTTGGCTTTGTTGGAGACTGCTTTGCATTCTATGGAACAAGCTACATTTGCAGAAAATCAGTTCAATTCTTCTTCACATCTTTTCTCATTTATTGTTATTGCACAACTTCTAGCTTTGACCATGGTTTTATGATTTCGTTCTGCATCAAGGTCATAACAGGAAAACTATGCCGTAGCAAGCTTAATTTCATGTTTCCAGGTTGTCAAGTAAAAAGAAGGTCACCACATGAGGAAATGTGGGTGAAGGAAGAATCTCTTTCTTCCTAACAGTGTTACAGAGATGTTATTTTTCATGATTATTTCCCTATGCAACACTTCAAAATACCAACAGTCCTGCTTGACAACAGCACTGCGAAGAGATTCAAGGTGGCAGCTGAAAAAAAATACCCTCATAGCAAATTTGTGCTTGCTTTTTCTTTTTCGCTGGTTTTCTTTGATGTAAAGAATTGTTTAGACTGAAAGTACCAGTTGCTTTTTTTCATGGAAAACAAAGCTGAGAAAATGCAGAGAAGGTCTTGCCAAGAACATGAAATTTTAAGAAATGATTCCAGATAAGCTTGCAGAGGTATTAAAGTCTCTATTGTGCAAAAGTGGCAGGTGATATGTCATATTGCAATTGCAAAATGTTGAAACTGTTCATATGTTGCCCACTCCCTATATCTAGGGATGTTTAGAAAGGCATTACACATTTTTTCTGGATTCCTTGTTTATCCTTGAATGAACTTGTTTTGGAGAAATTGGCTAAGTGTTAAATCTAGCCATCCCTGCTGACCTCCCATTGAAGTGTGCCTTAGTCTGTTCTAAAATAAAATACTAATTAAACGAGAGCTGTTGCAGAATCACAGTCCATAGAAGCTGTAAGGGGGGGGGGGGGGGGGGGGGGGAAGCGTAAGAAAGAAATCCTGCTAACTGGTCTGTGAGAACACTGATTCAAAATAGATTATAAAGAGAGTCATGGGGTCTCAGTCTTTGATCTGCTTATTTAAGTCTCGTGCTGTTCTTACTGCAGTTTAGATGCTTATTTAAGTCTCGCGCTGTTCTTACTGCAGTTTAGAAGCACTAGACTAAAACTGGTGTGAATAATCAAGAATTAAGTTAAACAGCATTTCAAGATGCCCCAGCAAAGGGATGTACCTATGGCTATCAACTGCAAGATGAAGAGGGGAGAAGAAAGGCACGGAAGAGTGATAGTTCATAGAATCATGGAATAGTTTGGATTGGAAGGGATCTTAAAACTCATCCGGTTCCAACTCTCTGCCATGGGCGGGGACACCTTCCACTAGACCAGGATTCTCCAAGCCTCATCCAACCTGGCAATAGCCTAATCTTTTATAATAACCTTTCTGCACCTGTAAGCACTCCTGATGAATCTCAAACTGTGTGCCAAGAAGCCTGAATCCCTTTTTGATGAGAAAGAAAAGTAGACCAAGACTTTGAGCCAAGGGAAAGAGAGACATTACTGAAGAGTTACTTGTGGGAAAAGACAGAAATCTTTGAACAACTCTTGAACATTATATTAACTGAAGGGAGAAAAGACAGACACTAATTCTTGTGAAAGGAGACAGCAGCAGGCCTTTTGGAACGTTAGACGAAGTGTGCATAGCTTGTACCTTTTGTTTGCAAGTAATTGTCAATCAATGCAGAGCTAAAAAATCAAATATTGCTGATGCAGGACTAATTCATCTTTATGACAGAGATCATTTAAATCAACCAAAAAGAATGTTGTTCTACACCTCTGTTGCTATTTGTTTTTCCTGAGAACTCAAAGTTCATTCTTTTGGCTCTGCTGGTTCTGAGTGGTGGAAGCAGAGTGCCTATAGGGGGGGCTGAGCACTATCCCCCTCCTTCCCTTTTCATGTCCCTCCTTACATTTTAAAATTTCTCATTTTCCAGCAGGGAAGTAAATGTGCCATGCAAACAAACTGAAAATAAGCATGCGCAAAAGTGCTTGTGTTTGAAAAAACTCCTTTAAAAAATAGAAACACATGTACCACGAGGCTGAGGAGGAAGGAGAGTAAGTGGAGAAACACCTTTATTGGGGCCTTTTATTAAGAAAGGTGTAAAACCACTTTCCCCAGAGACAACTTGGTTCAAACATTACACTTATTGGTCACTGTGTTTTATCTGCTTTGGAAACAATGTTTCACCAATAGCCGACAGAGGTGATACTATCCGAACTAGATCAACCCTCTCAAACATCTCTTGCGTTGACAGAAGAATTGCAACAAATATATGGTAAGAATAGGGCTACAACAAGGATATTGCAACAAATATATAGTAAGTATAGGGCTACAGCAAGGATTTATGTAGCAGGGCTTGCCTTCCCCAGCCACTCCACTCTTGAAGGCTGAGCAGGGGCAGTCAGTGCAACTCAGGCTTATTAACCTTCATCTGGTGTCCTACTCCAGGGCTGGAAGGACAAGCAGTGTTTTGTCCTTCCTTTGTTAAAGCTACTGCCAAAAAACTGCTCCTGCACCTCTCAGTTTCTAGCTGCTCCCATAGAAGAATGACATATAAAGGAAACTGCTGCTTACTTCTGCCCCAGACTTGTGGGGAGGAGCGTACATTCACTGTGCTATTCTTCTGCTAAAAAGAAAAGTTTCCACTGTTTCTCCACATGTCAAAATTGGATTGTTTACCCACTACTGTACATTGAGACATAATATTTCTGTTTGCAATTCCAATTTCACAGTTGAGCAGGATCTACAGATACAGAGGATTGTAATAAAATTGCAGCAACATTTAATGCAGTGATGAGCAGACATTTAATGCAGTGATGAGCAGATGGAGAGAGAGTTTGTGGCAGCTCCATTTTTCTGATTATGTTAAGAAAACATGGCATGTGCTTTTCTAATGCATCGACCACGGTTTCATTTACAATTCAAATCTGATGATTGAAGCACTCATTAGATGACTTATTTGGAGACTGTGTTTACCACCTGAATGATCTAATAATACAGACGTAGTTATTTTTCTTCCCTCAAATTAACATTCCAGACTTGAAGTTTAAGGAAGTTACATGGGGTAATTTCAAGTACAACAATGCAATTTTGGTAAATTATTTATGCATACTTGATTCAGCAATTAGAAGACAGTAATTTATATTTATCCACACTAGGAATTTAAAATATAGATAGGTATTTCAGAGGACTAATTGGGTAGGGGGATAGTATGTATAGAAACATATAGCATCAAAAGTCAGCTGCACAGCCTAATGCATAAAGTATTTAAAATCTGTCCCAAACTGTTTATATGAAATTAATTTGAAAGTCTGAATGTTAAAGTATACTCTGCCTGGCAAGCTAACACCTCTTATCAACCTAGTCCTGGATCAAACATTCTGAGTTTTTCCAGTGCTTGAATTCAGTTGTCTTCGATCTATCTGACCTGTCTGATGTGTCAGTGCTCACTTACATACGTTGTCCTGTTTGCTGGTATTGGAAATTAGTATGGATAGCTTCTCCAGTTCTGTCACCCAAGGTGAATTCCTTTTTTGAAGAAGGAATTTTTTTTTAATTTTTTTTTTTTTTTTCAATTTCTTTGAGGGAGGAATTTTGATTATTATTTAAGAAGGAATTCTGATTATTAAGCAGGCACAAGTATGTCAATGAGAGAGGAACTGTGAAGGAGTCACTGAAAGTCAGGCTGCACTGTCTGCATCAGGCAAAAGCAGACTTAGAGCAAACACGAATGTTGTTGTTGCTGTTATTTTTCTTTTGTTTCTCCAGTTGATTCGAAGCTCATTTTTAATGCAAGTTTGGAAACCAGGTGAAAATTACTTCAGCTTATTTTAGTTGACCCCTTGTGAGCCTCAATCATTTAAGGTTACAGGGGAATTATCATGTGAGTTGCCATGTGATTTATTCCTCTAAATCATAAGCAGGTCTCCAGATGACTAAAAATGTGAACATAGTCCTTGAGGCACAGTTTAATTGGTGGTGCTGAAAGTCTGTGTTATGATCCCTTTCATTTATAATCTTATCCTTTCTCCATTTCATTCCCAAATAACACCACTGCAGCTGTGATAAGGCTAGATAAAGTCTAGGAGCATTATCCTGTATCTCTAATTAGTGGCCTTTTAATAACAGCACAGAGGAGATGAGGGAAATTTACCTTAATTTTATTCAATCTGGCCTCATCCTAGGCTTACACACTGGGCTTCAGTTTCTAGTGCTGCCAAGTCTTACACAAAAAGCATTTGAAACTCTATGGCTTGCAGTTACCAAGGAAATGCCTTACTGAAAATAGGCCCTGAAACACCACAGACCACTAATGCAATCAAAATAAAAGCAGGAATCATCAGCAGAGATTCACAAGGCTTCATCACTGCTCACAAGCTGTTTCACTGCATCCCTGCTGCCTTTGGTTTCTCAGCAGGGCCAAGCTGGAGTCAATGAGCAGTAGACATAACTTGTGATCCTGTCCTTAGTCCTCTCTGCCTTTTTGTTTCCTGGTGAGACACCGTCAGGCAACTCCGTCTCTCTTCTGAAATCATGGCTCTGCTTCTCTTCCATGCATGTCTCTCCTCATTACTGAGAAGTCCTCCTGCCATCCTCCCAGCCATCAAAGTGCAGCAGGCAGAACTGGCTCCAGTGGGGCTTTGGACCCTCACTGGGCACAGATCAAGCTAATGCACTCTGTCTTCCGAGGCCTCTGCATGTTAACCAGAAAAGTAGCTATCTAAAGATCACACCTTCTAATTCAACAAATATGCTCCCTGCGGAGGAAATTCAGGGGTGTGTTGCAGCTGCTTATGCCAGCAGGTTGAGGAGGTCCACTAGCAGAGCTGGCATAAACTGGCAGCAAAACAGGCTTGAGTGCTCTGAGGCGAAAAGCCAACCCAGACTAATGTGGTATCTGTATAACCAGCTTCATGCTTATGCCATCCCTCACTGGGAGTCCTTTGTAGAGTGTGAAAATCAGGAATTACAATGGTTTGGGTGTTCGCAGATGCCAACCCTGCTCAAATCCTAGAAGCTGTAGACCCAAGCTGCCTAGATTCAGGGGAGTATGGTGTCCCCAACTCCAAGATCATTGCAGGCACAATGGGAATTGCCTGTGGGGCTGGGAAGCCCTGTCACTGCACTGAGTTGTGTAGATTGTTTTCTACTCCAATTAATAACAATAAGACACAGGAGGAAACTCAGCTGTGATCTAAGTGGCATCACGCATCTCCAGAAAAAAAAAGGGGGGACAGAAATCTAGGTTTTTGGGTTATTTGTGCCGATTTCAGAAAGATTTAAGGGTTTTCTGTGAATGGGGGAAATATATGCCTACCAGCAGTCAAAAGAAAAGCTTCTGGCTTGGGAACTGAGCAATTCCAAGAGAAAGCACTGATGGAAGAGGAATGTGGTACCAGGGATGCTATTTCCAGAGTAGGAAAAGAAAAAAAAAAAAAAAAAAGACTTTTCAAACTGACAAAATCTGGCATTAAACTGACACCCAAAGCTTGTAGCTCTAAGGAATTATTTTAAATGATGTTTCAGAGAAGATTGTGGACTGATACCACAGGTTTCTACTGTGCACTGTGAAACAATTAGCTACGTAACAGCAACACAGCTGCTCTGTGGATAAATGTTGCAAGTCACACTTGGCTCACACACAGCGCATATCTGATCCTGATTTTTCCGAAGGAGGGAAGGTTTGCAGTATCCCTCAGTAAAAAAGGAAGTAGTAGGCACCTATGCTGAACGCAGGGAGAGTTTTCTTATTGAGGTTAAATCCATAACTTACTTTACATTTCAAATCGATAAAATAAGTTGCAGTGTGTGTTATAAAATTGTTTAGGAGAGATATTATATAATACATTACATAATCTTAAAATATTTTGGTCTGATTTCTAGAACTTCCAGACAGAAAAAGCCCAATATAAAAAATGTCTGACTGAAGTGCTTTCTACCACAAGCTTATATTTTCACCTTCATTGTGAGCTGCTTTTCCTTCTGTTCGGACTTTAAGGTTTGTTGTTGGGGTAGTTTGTTCATTTGGCTGGTTGGTTGGGGTTTTTTCACACTTTCATAGCATTAACAGGACTAGAAATATCATGGGACTTTGGTTTTATGCAGTTTTCATTGTTGTCAGGAGGACGGTTTACTTCTCTCTGAGCTCTTCTTAAATTGAGCTGAACTAGACCTTATCACCCTGCATGAAGTGGTGCACTTACCTCCTGGTTCCACAGACAGTCATATTTTAAGCCACAGACTGTTAGTCTTTTTTCTGCCCTCAGAATAAAGCTGAAATAAGAATACTCTCTTGTGATTTTCATTCTTCTTAGGAGTTTACCTTCTTCCTAGACAGTCTGTGCTTCATATCAGCCTTGCCTGTAGGATGTGATTAGCAAGGCTTCTGACCATCACTATCCAGATGTAGCACTTCTGTAGCGCTTACCCTGAGGCAGTGTCTAAAGACAAGCTTTCTCCATCTCAGAAATATTTTATGGGTTTTCTTGAGGGAAGGGGGAATACGATTTTGAAATGAATTATTTTCATCATATGCAAAGTTCACCCTGACAGTCGGCTGGTAAGGATCAAAGCTTCATATGGCACATTGAAAGGTCAAAGCATGTACTAAATTGTGCACTGGAAAATCAAAGCTTTGTAATTTACAGGCAATAACTCAGAAATTCATACTTGAGGAGCAGGGTCAAAAGAAAACTCATATCTCTCTTAATTGAGGGGGCAGAACAGTTCTGTTCTGTGTCATAGCAGTGCTTCCTGCTGCTGCCATGCAGGGCTGTGGATGTTCCTCCTAAAAATTTCAGGGCATGAAGGCTCCATGATGTCCATCTTCCTCCTGTTATAGTATACCTGTTGCAAGACTTAAGAAAAATGTACTTTTCAGTCATGTACAGCAGTTTTTTCTGTATCTCAGTATCCTCTTGGAAACACAGATGAAATACTGTCTTTTTATAAAGCTTGTGAGGACTGCGTTTGCAAATAAGCTGAATAAGCTGTTGCATTTTTTGTGATCTCCTTGTGAAAGATCCCAATGATACATTTACTTTATGCATGTATTCAATATACACATTATGAACAATAGCAATTCTAAATTGAGCAACTTGTTTCTATGTAATACTGATTTGCTTAAAAATCAGCCTCCAATCATTCTGCTTACTTGGTTATAAGATTTTGGGAGGATATGGTTTATTGCAGCCACAGAAGTGTTATATTATTTTGGTTACAGCCTGTGCGTTCGTATGGATTTAGTCAAATTGCTCTGTATCACATGTGAATATTTGATTTATAGCTGATTTATATGGATTTTTCTCAGATCAGTTATTGAATTAACTGAATCTGTGAAAGATTTGTATTACTTTTAAAGACAACAATTTAAAAAATAACCTGAATTTAACTGGTGCACTATGCTTACGCAGACAAGGCCTAGGAAGAAGAAAAGTAACTTTTCTTCTACCCTTCTTGGAAATTTGGTTTTACCTCACTTTTACATACTCTTCTGTCCATGAAGGATGAATTGAAAGAGTTCATGGAGCCAGAGGGTGAAAGAGATCAGAATCAGTCTTTTTTCTACATGATGTCTCTCTTGTTGTTGTTTTTAGTGCTAGAGACAATTGGCTGGTTACTGGTTACTCACTGCGTACTTTTTTGTGTCACTGCCATTCCATTTCTGGTCTGCTGCAACATGGGGATATCTGTAAGCTTGTCCCGTGTTCTGCAAAAGCAGGCATTTTTCTCCTTCTTAGTAGCTGGTGCAGTGCTGTGGTTTTGATTTTCAGCCTGGGAACAGCGCTGATAACACCGATGTTTTTAGCTGCTGCTTAATAATGTTTAGCCTGACCAAGAACTTTCTGAGTCTCATGCTCCCCCAAGGAGGAGGGGAAGCCAGGAGGAAGCAGAGACAGAACACCTGACCCAAACTAGCCAAAGAGGTATTTCATACCACAGCACACCATGCCCGCTATATAAACTGGGGGCAGTTGCCTGGAAGGGTTAGATCACTGCTTGATCGGACTGGGTGTCGGTCAGCGGTTGGTGAGCAGTTGTATTCTCTTCCCTTGCTATTTCCCTTATCATTAATATTGGTGGTAGCAGCAGTAGTTTGTCTTATACCTTGGTTGCTGAACTATTCTTATCTCAACCCATGAGAGTTGCATTATTTCGATTCTTCCTCCCCATCCCTCTGAGAGTAGGGGAAGGAAGAAGAGGGGGAGTGAGGAAGCAGCTGCATGTTTCTGGGTTACCAATTGGGCTTAAACCACAACAAAGCTCTTGATACTCCTCACAGAGTTTAGACTATTGGGAGACAAACAGAGAAAAGCAGTAAAACAAAAAAGAGTATTGGAAAAAAAGTATCTTTGAGCAAAGACTGAATGAGCTGGTCTTGTTTAATATCTCTTTATCAATGCCCTGGATCAAGGACACACTGGGTAAATTTTCAGATGACACCAAGTTGGCTGGGAGTGTTGATCAGCTGAAGGATAGGAAGGCTCTGTGGAGATATCTGGACAGGCTGGATTGATGGGCTGTGGCCACAGGTGTGAGGTTCAACAAGGCAAAGGGCCAGGTCCTGCACTCGTGTCACAACAACCCTATGCAACATTAAAGACCTGGGACAGAGTGGCTGGAAAGCTGCTCATGGGAAAGGACCTGGGGCTGCTGATTGATACGGATGAACATGAGCCAGCGTGGGCCGAGGCAGCCAGAAGGCCAACAGCATCTTGGCCTGTATCAGCAATAGTGTAATCAGCAAGGCCAAGGCAGTGATTTTACCCCTGTACTGGGCACTGGGGAGGCCACAGCTCAAATCCTGTGCTCACTATGGGCCCTTCACTACAAGAAAGACATTGAGGTGCTGGAGCTGGTCCAGAGAAGGGCAATTCCTTTTTTTTCCTGGTGGAAAGGGTGTTGTCCCAGGCCTAAATGCAGCAAGAAAGACTCTGGTTGGAAAAAAATCCTAATCCTAAGGAAAGGGAATTACCAGAATAGATAGCTCAGAGATACTTCAGCTTCTCCTTCGTTAGAAGTCTAAGAACATTGTCCCAAGTCAAGAGCATAGAAAGTGATACAACACAGAACTTTCTAAACCAGTTTTTCTGTTATAGCTATATGCTCAGGGCATTACTTCACCCCTGTTTATGTTACACTGGGAAAATGTTTTTCTCCATTCCAAAATGACCAACTTAATGCTCCTGCAGCATTAAGCAGAAGCAAAATCTATTGAAACTAGACTGGGAAAAGAAGAAATAAAAAAGAAAAGACAACCCCTTTCTTGTCTAGACAAATAGTCATTATTTGACAGAGAGAGTGCTTGGGTTTGAAATGCACAGTACTATTATCCAAAACTTTAGCTAGGCTGAAAGGTTGCAGAGTGTCTTCTGTCTTCACAAATCAGGTACTTCTCATGTCTCTTGAAAACCTGTTCTTATCACATCTCAGTTCAGTGAATCAAAGCTTTTCCATCTTTCCTTGTTTTCTCCCACTCTAGTGTGATGCTGAACTCAAGCACGAATCCTAAACAGTTTTTCAGTCAGGAAAGAATCACTAATCCTCAGTATCCCATCCAGTATGGAGTGCCTGTTCCTACTGCCAGTGTGGGAGAGAAAATCACCCTTTTTATCTTTTTAAAATTCTCCAGGAGGAAAATGCTATGCCACCATGTATAAAGAGTCATTCTGTGTTTGCAAGCTAGTTGTCATTTGGAACTCCATATAAAACACAATATTGATTTTCTTAGATTTACTGTGCCACTCATACTAAGTAGGAAGATAGCAATTGACACAATAAAACACAGAGAAGGTTCATGGATAACTACTGTGCACTATTATGTGCTACCCCTTCTGCAGAAAGGAGGTGGGAGGGGAACAATGATGACTACTACAGAATCATAGAATCATAGAATGATTTGGGTTTGAAAAGACCTTAGGATCACCCAGTTCTGACCCCAAATGAAAAAAAAACGTAATGAAACAGCCCTCTGATTTCTGTGCTGTAAGTTCCCTTGCTGAAACATCCCAGCAAATCAGGGGAATAAACACAGAAAACAAAACTTTCTAAGTAATTTAAAATTTAAAGGCTGGAGTATAAAGGAGCTACCAATGCAATAAAGTTGGAGGCTGTCAGGTGTGGTAGTATTTGTACACATCTTCGTAGCAGCATCCTGATCTAAGTTTGTGGGAGCTGTGTGGAGGCAGCCTATCGTCACAGCCAACTCCTACCCCACTTCTCAAGTGAGGAGCTATTAATGCTCACACAGATAGCTGAAAACAGCATGATACCTCAGGCCTGGGCTGCTCTGTCAGAGAGAAGAAATGCCCCCACAAATCTTTCCTTTTGCCTTTGGTATTCCATTGGGTGTAATGAATTATCAGTAGGCAGATGAATCTATATAGTCCAGCAGCAGAGTATCTGTGGATTCATCCATTCAGGCAGGCAGTGTTCAGTCAGTGCTCAAAGTGGGTACAGAGTAGGGCAGTGGTTAGATGAAGCATCAGGGTCTTCTCCTCATGTGGCTGCTGAATCACTGTGTGGCTTTGAGCTTTGCTTTGTGGGCTTTGCTCTTGATTCTTTCTTCAATCCCTCTGCAAACAGGGACAAAGAGGTAGTTGTGATCTGAGAGTACTGACAGTGTGACATGGTTTCAGGGAAGTTGAGAATGAGCAAAGGACTGCAAAGCCACCTACCTCCACCTCACTTGGAGTTAGCTGCACAGCTACAGCCAGCTTTGTTGAAGATGAAGAAGCCTGCAGGTATGCACAACAGTATTTTTCCAGCACATTTACCATTGCTGCATGTGCGAAATGGGTGATGAGTGTAACATGGTTAAGGAGTGTGAGTTGGAAGGAAATGTCTTGCTCACTCAGAAGGGGAACGGTAAATAATTGCTTTTATTCATAATTCATTCTTACAGGAAGAACATAATCTGCAAGCTATTGACAAACTCTCAATCCACCTTTCATTGGTAGTAGCTGAGAAGACCCTTTTGCTCCCCTTTGTTCCTCTTCTCAAGATAAAAGAAAGCAGGAAGAGAAGGGGAGAACTGGAGGAAACTATTGTGCCCTCCTGCTGTTCATACAGTCTCACTCCCAGTGAGACCTGCATAACTCAGCATAGATGAACCAGAACATATGTGAATCCTCCTGATCTGTGCTCACATGTTTTAACTAAACCATGCTGCAGTAGAAATTAACCACTGACATTTGGCATGGTTGGGAATAGTAGAGTTTTCCTTTGTTTTTTGTAGAGCAAGAGAAAACTCAGCATTTAATGGCAGAGCATCAAATCTCCAGTGTTGAGGTATGCCCTTAGTATTCAACTTCTTGGCGGTCATGGGGTAATGGTTGGACTTGATGGTCTTAAAAGTCTTTTCCAACCCAGCTGATTCTATGACTTCATGATTCTTGTATATTCACACAATAAAATTTCAAGGTGCTTCACTGTATATAATAGGGAAGACTATTATTGGTTTTAGGCACAACAGTATAATTTAAAATTTAATGATGTCCTGCATGCTTATCCTCACACATTGAGATTAACGTACCTTTGATTGAGTGTTAATTAAATTCTGAAACAAATGATAGCCTACTAAGGATTTCACAGTTCGTTACTAACCAACTTAACCACATTGGTGAACAGAAAGGTAGTAAAAGAGCACAGTCAGGAAAATCACCTTCTCTATGAGCTGTAGAGGGCCCAGGGAATAAACAGATGGGTAGTTTTGGCTGAATTAGGCAGAAGGGAATAGTGGATGCAAAGACTAATCAATTTGTTATAATACTAAGCTTTGGGCCTATATTCAATTCATTCCTATTGGAAGAGTGTACTGTGAGACTAGGAGTCAGCTGTGTTATTCTGGTGTCACAGCAAAAGCTTCAAATACAGCTGCTTAAGTTTGAATTCCCCTCCCCCCCATCATCCCTCCTCAGCTACATTGGAAACATACTGAAGTGAAACAAAAGCTTTCATGCTGCTATTTGTATCCTACTCACCTGGAGTTAAAAAAAGCATTATACCATTGAGGTTGTCCAGCCACTGTATCCTTTCCAGGTAAAGCTCATTTACAAAAACAAGATCAAGAATGTTTTCCTTTAACAGATAGAAATAATGGAACAGAGGAAAGGATTTGTGTCACTTAGAAAATAATTTCAGGGTGCATTCTTCTCGGTGATCTCAGATTAAATAAGCTCAGGAGCCAAAGGATTTAACTCAGAGGTGCATTTAACAAGCATTTTTCAAGATACTGCATCAGACTGCAGTGAGTGACAATTAATCACTATCAGTTGAAAACCAGAAATAAGCTTTTTGTCTAGTGAATGAAATGAGGGGCTGAAACAACTGATTTTATTGCTGTAGTTATATGAATAACATCAACATTAGCCAGTCAAAGTGAAGGAAATTATCTCTCCATTTTCAGTAACCGACCGTACAATGTCCCTGGTTTTTAACACCTGACTCAATCCTGTTTCACTGTTGCAAACACGAACTAGATACCAATTGATTTCAAAACTTGTGATTCTCTATGTCTCTAGTGGCTAGATATCAGAGGATATCAGCTCTAATAGTGTACAGGTGATCAAGGATTTGTTGATCCTAAACTTACCTTCCTCATTTATGTATTCACATGCTGGACAAAGGCTGTAGTTTAGAAACATGGTAGTTTGACTGTTTTGATGAACTGATAGTATATGAAATCTGTGAATGTATCCAGAGAGTATTACAGCTGCAAATCTAGGTAAGAAGAACCTCAAGTCTCCATAAAGGAGACCAGTACCTTTGGTGATAGAAAAAACCTCTCCAAACAAGCGTTTTTCCACTAATAAGGCAGAAAAATTTGTGTTCCTCATGCCAGAAAAGGCTTTCAGAGCACTAAGAGTGGACCTGAAATTGCAGGCTTTTTCCTGCTTTTAAGCACAGCATGTCCATGTGCAATTTTTCCTCAGCAGCCCTGTGTCACTTCCTTTAAAATAACAAATTTGCAGCTGTTCTGTGAAATTGTTCAGCCTTTCAGAAACATGAAGGTACAGACTGCTGCTTCTCCCCTCTCCTAGGTTAACCTGTCCCACTCCGTGTCTCCAAATCTCAACAAGCACGGTAGGACCAAGTCTCCTGCATGCTGTATGAAATAAATTGGATGGGGAAAACTTTATAGCTGCATTATCTTCTTCTTTTGGAAAGGAACCAGAAGGAATAGCAGCAATGGGCCAAATTCAGTTCTGAATCCACCAAAGTTACTCCCCTTGTGACGAGACTGAATTTCTCCCAAAAAATACTTCTTTCTTACTTAGCAATCAGTCAGATGTATTATGACTTAACACTTGCATATCAAAATGAATTATTCCTGTTTGACTTTCTGCTAATTCACATAGTCCACACAAGTATAAAGAAAAGAAATCTTACATCCACTTCTGTGCTTTCTGTATGTGGCTCTTTAGCTCCACTGTCTGGTAGTGATTTAAAATCTTGTATAGACAAGTAATATCATTTGTCATCTGATCTAAGTAAGTTGTCACTGTTATGTTCCACAAGACAGAGGGTATTTATGGTTCCTGCATGGTATAACTGGCTGTCAGATATAACAAATGAAAAGGCCATATTGATGTTGAATACTTGTTTGCTCTTCAATTAAGCATGTTTAGTATTTTACTTCCTATATTAATTATACATTATAGAACCACAGAATCATAGAATAGTTAGAGTTGGAAAGGACCTTAAGATCATCAAGTTCCAACCCCCTGCCATGGGCAGGGACACCTCACACTAAACCATGACATCCAAGGCTCTGTCCAACCTGGCCTTGAACACCGCCAGGGATGGAGCATTCACAACTTCCCTGGGCAACCCATTC
>JANRGW010053722.1:3474-18840 GCA_024733675.1 Psilopsiagon aymara | reverse complement strand
CCACAACCAGCAAGCAGGTCTCAAGGGGATCTAAAGGCCATTTAAAACCTTCAAAATTCTCAAACGATGCTGTAAACGGCCGGGTGTGGGGGCTGGGAGCATAAAAGAATGTCTTCTTCCTAGGTCGGTCCCCCGAGGTGGAAAAAAATGTGTGATTGCGAAACACCTCTATTATATACCTCCTAAAGTATAGAGTTGGTGATCACACTGGGAGCAAAAGCCAGATCAGTTTCATGATCACTGAGTCTACTGTATCACAAGTCATTGCAATAACGTACAATGTAAGAAGAGCCTTAACCCAAAACCCATGTCCGAAAAACGCGAACATAATCAAAAACGGATGTAAGTGACGTATCGCATGCTGAGCCTGTGAGAACCAGAACAACAACTTTGAGAGCCCATAAATCAGCACTGTGACGAGCAACTATTAATCCTGTCATTATCTCAACCCTTCGTGCCCCACTTTGGGCACCAAAAAGAACTGTCATGGTTTAAGCTGTAAATCAGCCACGCAGTTTTTTCACCCACCTCCCCCTCCTAAAAGAGCTGTCGTGGTTTAAGCTGTAAAACAAGCAGTTTTGTTCACTCGCTTCCCTCTCCTTCTTTCCCCCCCTATCCGAAAAAAAAAGGGGGGGTTGAGATAAGAACAGTCCGATAACTATGGTATAACACAAATCACTATTGCTACCATCAATAGCAATAATGACCAGGGAAAAATACAAGGGAAGAGGATACAAATGCTCACTACCTGGCGACCGAGCTGTGAACTCCCCCCTTCCAGGTTCTTGCCCCCAGTTTTTTACCTTCCGGGCATGACATGCTATGTTATGGAATACCTTTTTGGTCAGTTTGGATCAGATGCCCCGTCTCTGCTCCCTCCCGGCTTACCCTCCTCCCTGGCAGAGCATGAGACTCAGAAAGTCCTTGGCCAGACCAAAATGTACTAAGCAGTAACCAAAACATTGGTGTTATCAACACTGTTCACAAGAAGGAGGAAAACGACTGCTACTGCCGAACCCAGGACATAAGTGAAGAAAATCAGAATGTGACTGCCTGATGAAGTAATTAATCTAAGTTAGTATATGTTTAATTACATTTTGATAGCTAGATATTAAGTTATATTTCAGTTAGAAAATATAGGAATATCCTCATTAAGACTGCTGTCAAATATGCAAGAGCTCTGACCTTAGAAACTTCTCCATTCCAATGGAAAAAATTGCACTGATAGATCTTTGAGGCTGTATCCATTCTCTTTATGTCCATTAGAAGTCTGTGCTGCAGGAATATTAAATATGGTAGCTCATAGGTTCCCTATCTGTTAGTGGTGTGTTGCTTATTTACTGCTTCAAGAGATCATCAGGACTTTGAAAGGATTTGTTGACCATTCAGTGTTTCACAAAATTAAGATAGAAACCTCTTCAGGCAGTTGCTCCACATACTGGTTCAATCAGCAGTTAATCAGCTTTACACATTGCAGAACAGACTTCAAGACAGAATTCTACCCCAACTTTCAATCTGCAATTTGAAATATTTGGAGACCTTATGATTCATACCAATTCTCAGATATGGCTTCAACATTCAGTTTAATTATGCTGTAATTAAAATATGCTGCTGTGCAGTAAAATTGCCCTTTGGCTCTCAAACAGCTGCTGTTAAGGCCTGTTCCTGAAGTTCCATGACAAAGAAAACTCTCAGTGGCTCTGTTTAAATAGATTAATTGCAATGAAATCTTTGCCGGGGGTAAGACTGGAGGCATTTAAAGAGAACAGCATTGATTGAGACTGGTGAAATGTAATTTCCCTGTTATATAACGAGCTTTAACAGAGTTTAGCAGAACAAACACTTTCACTGTCATAAAACAATGTTTTTCTTGTGAAAAAAATGTGGTCTGTGGTCTGGCTAATATTATCTCTGGTTTGGCTTCTGGTTCATACCTAAGAGACACTCAGATGCCGCTGAAACTAGCAGTTCCTTACTTTAGCATAGTAATTTTTATCATACCTCTTTCTAAGATACATCTAACTAACCATTTGTGCTGTTCTCTCCAAGACATGATTGTACCTGTATTTTCAAATACCAATTTTTTATAGTTACATTATAATAAATCAACTAAATTGACACAGGACTTAACAACAGCTAAACAGGACATAATGCTTAACAGAGAAGTATGAAACTGGAAAGAGGACAAAATACAATGTGCAAGAACATAAGTAGCAATAAGTAAGATAGATAATAATTTATTTAGTTATTTTGGAAACATAACATCAGTGTGCAAAAACATAAAATCAAAACCTGGAAATGTAATCAGCAAAAGGAGAACGAAAACAAAAGGCTTGGGGCTATGCCAATCAATTTTTTACTATTACAAGCAAAAAATGACAGAGCTTAGCAAAGAATTCTTTCTGAAATTTTTGAGTTAAGGAAAGGTTTTGCAAATAGAGTAGATTTCAAAACCTTTCAGCTATAAAGCTTAAGAAAGCAAGGATCAACAAAGTATTTTCTGTAGTTTCTGCATGAGGTATTTCATTTTCAAATTCAAAACACTGAAGAAGTACTTTCATTGTGTCTATTTTTATATTTTTTTATATTGCTAAAATACTAATTTATTCAAGCAGCTTTTAACTTCCTTCACTGAAAATGAAAAAGAGCATATATCTTGGATCAAGCTAGACAACATTTTTTACAGCAAAGAACACTGTATTGTTTCTATAGCACAATAGTGAATCTCTGTGAAAGAAAGCTCTGATTTTCCATAGACCTAAAGGATTATGTCACATGCAATAATTTCAAGTGCTTGAATGGGTAAATAGAACAGCCATTCCTGTTTGTTAGCTTTTTTTCCTTTGACCCTATGGGTAAAGATGAATTTCACATCTGGGATTTTGAGGAAATGACCTACAGCAAGGGGATTTCAAATAGAAAAACATAACCATCACCTTTCCAAAAAGAGTAACTTCTGAAGTCTTCTCTCTTTTTCAAGGTACAAGAGTGATACCTAAAAATACAAAGCTATTGAAACACTGATAGCAAATACTAAATCTGCAGCCCTCTCTCAAGTTTTTAAGATCTGCATAAAAGATGGGATGTTAGCTGCTGCAGTTAGATGCTAGTTAGCTTCTGGAGCCACAGGCTCAGCTGTGCAATCCATGTAGGGGACCTTGCCTCTGTCTGGCCCTGGCCTTCAGATTATTTTTTCTGTAATATTAATACAGAAGGAAACATGAAAGTGGCCAGGACTGTTAAATCTAAAATCTGTATAGCTACCAAAGTACAGCAGCTGCAGTAGCATCTCTCAGAAAAGCCTATGATAACACACTACTGTGGGCACTGTCAGAACAGCCTGAGTCAAAGATGTCACAGCCCAGAAGAGCTTCCCACAGCACCCTGGGAGAACTGTATCCCCCGAGACTCTAGGAGCAAGCCCCATAGCTGCAGAAACAGCAGCAGGTCTAGTAGAGCTGCAGAAAATATAGTGGTGTGAGTCTGACATTACAGATTAGCTGAAAACTGAAAAAAAGATTCTGTCATATTTGCCAGGCCATCATTACAGACCATCTCCACTCTGCTGCCTGCCCTAGGCAGTGGGGAGGGACCATGTTCATACATATATCAACAATGCACTGTCCCATTTTTACCTGAAAAGATTATGCTCATTTTAAATTATTGCATGCAGTGCCAGTCAATCAACATTTTTTCATTCTTCAGATCACACTGTGTTGGTTTCAAAGGGGGCTCAGGTCATCTTTTATTGCAGCAGGAAGAAAGGGATAAAAGACCCTAGTTGATTTCACTGAATGAAAGCAAAACCTGGTCTTTTTTTTATTTTATTTTATTTTTAAAGTAGTTTTGGTGGTACATATTTTATTTTTGGCTTTTTAAATAATAAAATATAGGGTGATGATTAAATACCACAATTAACTATGGCAAAATTGTCTAATTCAAAATATAATTATAAGGTAAAGATCAAGGCAAGTGGGCATTTTTGCCTGATAAAAGTGGAAGAACTGCTGACCTGATATATGCCAACCTTCATTATCTTTGTTGGTAGCTAACCTCCAGGTATTGCATTAATCTGAAGCTATTATTACAGTTGCTATATATATTTCAGTGCAGATGTCATTGTTATAGATGGTACTATAAATTCTTTATCTTTGTGAGAAATACAGTCTTTGGAGATACTCTTATAATCCAATAATTTTGGGAGCACCCACAGCAAATTTCACTGAGTTAAGTTTGCTTTAATCAATTTATTGTCAATTCTTAATGAAGCCTTCAGCTAATATAGCAGGCACTTCTGTCTGGGTTGGGGTTTCTAAAAGAGGAGTGCTGTCACAACTATGTCTGTCCAGTATCAGTGAGCATGATGCACAAAACCATACTGAACTAAAACAACACTTGAATGCACATCACTTTTTTTTTTTTTTTTTACTGGGAAACTATAGACACATCTGATCATGTTAGACAAAGCAACAGGCTTACTAACCTCAGTTCAACTCAGTTCTAGTACCTGTTCAAATAAGCATGGTACTTATTTGCATGCCTACTTATTTTCAGGATCAGACCCTTATTTCTAATATATCCAGAAATGTATTTTCATGTAATTTGGCGCTTGTAAGATTATGCAAAAAAGACAGTTGATTACTTTAAAACATTGCTCAGTTTTTGAGCAATTCATTACTATTGACTGAATTCTTCTCTAAACACTTCATTCTGTTTTAATTGATACAAGAATAACCTGATACCCTTCAAAGGTAAGTACAACAATAGTTAAGAATTAAAAATAGTCTTTCTATTACCATTATTTTTTTCAAAAGACTCTATTCAGATATGCTATTATTTTTGAAATTCTATTGAGAAAATACTGAGAAAGCTGTTTGCATTTTTAATTTCAATTTGTTTTGGTTCCATTCTGGTGAGCTGCAATTCTGGTTTTAATACCTGAAATCTGTTTTAACTGTCCAAAATGGAACATCTTTCAGAAATCTTTGAAATACCATGTAGCTTTCAGAAAGCTATGTTTGGGCACTTATTGATTAACTTCTAAAAGCACTCTCCTGAATTCACAGGGGCCGTTCAGTATCTCCAGCTTTTGACTCCAGCCGGTTGTCACTTGAAGGTGTCTGTGAGTGGTGGGCAGATGGTTTGTGCTAGTCTTTCACCTCTTGTTTTGAATAACAAAGAAGTACTCCCGGCAGTTAGTGAAATGTGTTAGATGTCAGAGTCACATATCTTCTGGTCACAGGCATCTGCGTGATTCAGAAGACTGAATTATAGCTGTGGTAGAGAAATATACTTAGCAACAGAAGGACCTCTTACAAAAGATCCGACAATGGCTTTGCAGATCTGAAAAAAATCCTTTATTCTTCCATTATCCTGACCTTCCTGTTATTTAGTAATGTGCAACCTGAGGATCGAAAATACACCTAACCTTGTGATTAGCATCCAAATAAAACCAAGTAAAAAGAGTCAGAAATAATGAAAAACCATGTGGAGTATATGCAATGGTCTGGGTTCAGTGTATACTTCTAGGTAGGCTGAAATACTGGGACCAGTAAGAAGACAAGAGCTACTGTGTAGGAGATTATGCTAAATGCATGACCTGATGTAGATAGAAAATGATCCACAAATTTCAGGTAGTAGGACAATTGAGAAAACCAATTTTAAATATTATAATAATAATAATAGAAATTTCAGATGATGGCATCACTAAATTAATCTTGGGTTTATGGGGCAAAGCCTCAGATGACATAGCACAACTCAGCATTGCAACATTGATATCTATGGAGCTTTGACAGCTTATGCAAGCTGAAAATCTGCCCCTCATAGTCTCAAATGTAGTTTCTGTGCACTGTTGAGCCAGTACCTTAGCAAAGTATTCCTGGCTCTTACTGCCACATTAGTGGCTCACCACCTAGTTTACCAAGTAAATAAACACAGTGCTCTCCAAAAGCAATTCTATAATTGATGAGCTTTAAAAAAACCCACAGGAAAATCAACTAAATTAATAAGAAGAGTCAGCTTAGGGCAAAAACATGAAATTGGAGTTTGGGACTTTTTTTGGTGGGTTGGTTGTTCGGTTTTTGTTTGGTCATTTTGTTTATTTTTAAGAGCAAGAAGATTATAATATCCACAGAAGATGGTGGATATATTATCATCAGAAAAACATTGATTTGCATGCCCTACCATATAACCTAAACAGTTGGTGGGTTACAAACATATTCAAGAAAAAGAAGTAGTTCTCTCATTTGATAGGAAGCATGAGTTTAGGAAGTTCAGAACTGGACTGCCTCTTCTATGATTCTGAAATATCTCATGCAATGCTTGAAATAGATCAAGAATATTACCTTCATCTCTGTATAAAAAATGTCCTGGTCTCAGCTGCATCATTTCATGCACTGCATTGAGAGCCCTGTCTTAAATGACAGATCAATAGATAATGTGCCAGCATATTCCAGCATTTGTGAAGAGAATATTGTATGTTTTAAGAACAGAAATTATTAATATTGCTGTGACCCAAGGGCTGCAATATGCCCTTCTTTAACCATTTATTTAATCATGGACTCAGTATAAAAAGGTAATTTCTAAGTAACCAATTGTGCCATGTGTTGTATACTACATGTCTTCAAAAATACTTATCTGCTGTAGGTAGATATATTTTATTAGATACTGAATCACTGCATATGGGCCTGACCTACACTATTACTTTATCTTTCTGTCCATAACAGAATAAATATTTTTTCCTAAGTGAATCCACTGAAATGAGTGTCAGAAATTTTTGTTCCCATTTTTAGTTCCTACATGGATTCTCATTTTAAATTCACAGGTTGAACATTTCTTTCACTATAATAGAAAGCTACAAAGTTGATCTGAAATTAAATATGAATTTTTGAATTTTCAAAATCGTATTTATTAAATGACAGTGTGAAGACCAACAATAATTATATCCCACTGAGGTGGGACAAGAATAAAAAATAGAATATAGGCCCTGGACATACTTTGAAAAAATATTCTGGATTTTGTTTCTTCAAGTTCTAAAAATAGAATCATTAGCCCTACTCAAGTATGACTTAAACAGTGAAGCTGAATTATCCCTATTGAGGATTCTTGTATGTAAAGCTAAAACATCACTATAACAATTTTAAACATATTATATTTTTTTTCTCTACCTTCTCATTCTTTGCCCTCTGTAATCTCTGCTGATTGTCTTACCTCAACAAGTTGCAGGAAACTAGTTGGTGGAGTTTGATTTCCACAGCTACTGAGATATTGTTGCCATAAGATTAGAACTTGGGTAGACATAATCTGAACGCTGGGGTCTGTAGTGATACCAAGGACCAAGAAAAGTCACCTTGAATGTGTAAAGGTAAAGAGCGAGGCTGAGAAGATGGCCAAGGCACTGGGATCCTGTTTTGCAAGATGAAGAGTCTGAATTGTTCAGCTAAGCAAAAACAACTGAAGTGTGTGAGCACATATGATTGCTGCCTAAAAAACACATTGCAGGAGTAAATATTGAGCGGTGATATTGTAAGCTAAAGGACAATGCTGTCACTAGGAAAAAATGGTGATGACTGTAAACATATTTAGCTGGAAATGAGACAGTTCTAAACTTCTAGAATAATGTGTTTCTGGAACTGCCTTCCAAAAGAAGTAGCACAGAAGTTAGAACTTGTTAATGACTTGTCTCAATAGTTACGGAGCAAGTTATTTATACTTTAAATATTTGCCAATGTCATTATCATTTCTTGTAGTTACATGTGAGCTTTGTATGGAGAATCTACACTCATCATGAAAATTACATAGAAATGTAAAGAAATTATCTGTCTTGTCTAGGAACCCTAGATATAAACAGGGCTCTGAGAACTCATAACTGAAATGTGCTCCATATCCAGACATACTCTGCAATAATATGGACAAGGTCTCTCTGTATTATAGCATTTTTTGACAGATTCCATAGCATCTTTCCACATTTGTAACTGACTGAAAGTTGTTTCAAAAAGTTGTTTCCTTCAGCACTTCAAGCCCCAGTGAGTCCTAATTTGCCTGTTTACTTCTTACTTTCATGTCTTTAGACAAAAGCATATGCAAGTTGTAAAATAGCATTATCTATTTTAAAAGCAAGCTGAACAGAACAGCTCAGGATGAAGGCACTGATGTAAATGAATTACTGTGATTAGCAGTATTGAATTACTACGTCTCATTTTGACTGAACTTTTATTTCCATCAGTAGCTCTAAATAGCCTTCAGAAACAACCAATATATATATATATTCTTACATCAGCTCTTCAGTACAGAAATGTGTCCGCACCTGGGCTTTTCTTCTATTGAATCTTTATTAATGAAACAAAAAATGTTTGGAACAAAACTCTCAGCTGCAGCTTTCAAAGAAAATCCACTAGAAATCAGTATTTAGACTTGCCTTTTTAATTTGCTATTGCAAGTAGCTAAATATCACCAATGCTCTTTTCCACTTCTTAGAGTTCAGTCTATGAAAAAATATATTCTAATTTCTCTCCTAAAGCAAGTTGCACTTCCAAGGAGTTGGTGCTTTACAGATTTCTTTTATCTGTTCCAATTGATTTGAGAAGAATATGTCCCTTCAGGAATACAAGGGTGCATTTTAATTGTATGCATATCTTTAGGCATCAGCCATCAATGTCTGTTCTGCAAAAACCTCAGATTTATAAAGGAACAGAAAACAGTTGCAGGTGAGCTGTAAGTTTAAAAGTGTAATTCGAATAAAGTCTGTTCTTTAGGTAGGCAGCTATGCTAGTTGTAGCCTTTACGTTCTGGCTAGACAAAGAAGTTAAATCATTACACTTATTTAATTGTCTCCTTATTCAGCAAAGATTTTAAGCATATGCTTTGTGCAAGAAATGCTCAGAATTTGATAGAAATTCAACAGAAAACATCGTAAATAAAAATACATAAAAAAATAGCAAAACTAGAATTAGAGTATTACATTTGAAAGACATAAATTCAGATAGGATTAATGCAAGAAATACAAACTTTATGAATTTTGCAAAGGTTTTCTAAGATATAATCTTGGAGTTTTGAACAGTTCCATAATTCTGGGCTGATGTTCTCTTATCCACAGCTGTAAATAAACTTTAATAAAAAAGTAAGTGTCAATAATCTAAAACCCATTTTTAACCTGTCTTCTGCACTACCCTGACGTCTACAGTAATGATCTTTCTCAGATGGAGCACAGCTGATCAGGGTCATTCACTGATAAACGTATTTCAGAGGATTTTTCCCCTCTATCTCAGTTTGAAATTCTTATCCTATAATGGTGTGTCCTTGCAGAAAATGCTTTCGACTCCCAAACTTTGTGTCTAGTCTTATAGTTTTACTGGTAACTTTCTATGCCAAACATATATGACTAAACTTTCATTTGCATACCTACAGTTGTACAGGTATTAGTGTATTGATTGGGGTTTATTTAGAAAGGAAAAGACTTTAAAGATCACTTCAAAAAATTTTAAAGGGTTTTGAAAGTTTGCCTCAAAGTTGCTTTCTTTTTCAGTTTGTTTTACTAACAGAAATAAAGTTCTACCAGAATTGCTGTATTTTCCTGAAGAAATGAGACATCAGTGATTACACTGTCAATATGTCTTTCTCTCATTTCCTCTGTGAGTGAATTTTGTGTTTGACTGGTCATTTATTCTTTAAGTAAATCTTCATAAAGATTTAAAAAAAAAAACCAAAAACCCAAAAAGCACCAAAACCAAAACAAACCTGACATTTCTGCTTTAAGCTGATTTTAAAGACTAATGAACTGTGCCAAAGGAGCAAGAGAATGCTGTCATACTATGAAAGTTCCCAGTGGAATCTGGTGATCTCAGAACTGCTCAGTTGGGAAATGGTGAAAGTTTCTAATTTCTCTCACTTTCAATCATTTTAAGAATTACTCAGAAATCCCAAGAAACTTCTTCCAAGATTTGCGAGGTTCCTTTTCCTTCATTTATTTACCAATAAAGATAAGACAAAAATTTGCAATGAAAATTCACATTCCGGCAGCATTCGATTAGGTCTGTGTGGAAACCAGAAACGTAAGATCAGGAAGGTTTTCTATGCCTCCCTGTCCACTTGCAGTACATGTTCACCCAGGTGTCTGTCTGCCTTTGTATAGTCCCTGTCACAAACTCTTAACCCAACTCTGAGTACATGCACTGCACATAGTCACTGTCATTGTAAGAATATTACAAGTGAGAACACAGTTCTTCCTGTTTTCACTTGCTTTACATATATACTCAGTAGCATCATTATTTTTTCTTTCATTAAAAACTCTAGTGTTTCAGTTGGAATAAACAAACAAAGCAGCCATTGTTTTTGAAAAGTTGCAGTGATCTTCTAGAAAGTCATGACCAACCTTTTCTGAAGTGTTCTGGTGCTCTTGTTCAGAGCAAGAGAAGCTCTGAACGTTGCTGTTTCTGATAAAAACTATCAATAAGGCAGGAGTTGTCACAGACGACATCTTGGGTTTCCTACAACTACATTTTGAAGCTTTTAAAGTTTCATTTTCTCCTTAAAATGCTTCTTTGAATATTACCTATGCCCAGAGGAACAGTTTAAAAATGAAAAACAGGTTTTTAGCACTTCAACTGCAGCCACAGGGGACTCTATATTCTTCCATTGTTGCTTTGCTCTAGTATTATGCTTCTATTAGCTCAAAATATAAAGATCTGATAATGGAGGCCCCTTTGGAATGTCTAACATTAACAATGGGAGTTCCAGCTTGGAGGACCTGCAGTATTATTTATTTGCCATCACATTGCATCAGTTGTACACAATTTCCCTTTCCTATAGAGAAAAAAAAATATATTAATCATAACTATTAATATTGTTTAGTCAATAAGAAACAGTGACTTTTTAACATTTGCTTATAATCAGGGGTGTATGCTATTGTTATTAAACATATTTTTCTTAGTCAAATCTTATCCTTTTTTCATGCCTGTCTCTTTTGAGTTTTACAAGAGATGAAAGAGGCCCTCAGCAGCTATTTTCAGATCAGTCCCTTGTCAAATAATTCGGGTTACATACACCTCATCACTACATGTCCAATCTTCTAGAAAGAAATATCCTAATAAGAAATCCAGTCTATTGAATAACTCCGTATAAGTCAAACATATTGAAGTAAGTTATTACAGTAACACTGCTTGTGTTACTATGGAGTGCTCAATAATACTCTACCATAACAGGTTAACGGCTTAGTGCTTAAAATACATTACTATGTATGCACAATGTCTGCACATGAACATGTCAGATTGTGAAAGGTGAAAGGTGTATATGCAATTAAATCACTCTCCTTACCACAGACAGTTAATGGTCAGTAAAAATACAGAACATCTGTAAGAATTCTATGATATCAATCCATATATTGAATTCTATATTTTCAGAGAAAATTTATGAACTTATTTCAAGAGCTGGAGAATGCCTGCTAAGATCCAAAATATTTCAAATATCAAATGCTCAAATGCTCAGGAGAATTTGGTCCAAAATTATATTTAGATTTTCCTAATAGGTCTGTCACCCTCTCTACTCTAACAAAAATATGTTCACTGCTTCTGTTACATTTTCCTAGGCTTCATTCATGTTTCATTCCTCAGACAAAGTGTTTTCTGCTTTGCAAGGTCTCAAGGGAAAAAAAAAAAAAAAAGCTAATTTAGGATACCCCTAAAGCTTAAGTATTTGTTGGTAGAAATACAGGCTTGTCATTGCGGATGCATAATGACTTTGTTGGTAATTATAGCTGACTATGCCAGTGGCTTAGAGTTGGGGAGAATGGCTGTAATGTTAGCTTCTAGAAAGTCACTGACCTCATATCTACCCAACTGATAAATTATTTTCTTTTGTACTAAAAGACAGAGGAGACAGCTCCAATTCAGACATGCTCAAAAACTCTCTTTGCCTTTATCTTTGTCCTATGACAATCTATAGGGGGCACATTGAAAAAGTAAGAGCTCAGTTAGAACATGTATAACATATACATTATGACGTTAAAGAGGGACTTGAGGATCACAGATATATTTTCTCTAAAGCCAGAATGAACCCCTGCAATCACCTAGTATGACCTTTTATTTAAAGGAAACCATAGGATTTCCCTGAATTAACTCCCATTTGAACAAGATATCTTTATCTTTTATTTAAAGATTTCCATTAATATGTTTTTTCACCACAACTTCTATTCTATTAGTCAATTATGTGTGCTGTTAAAAATGTGGATGCTGCATCTAGACCAAATATCTAGCTCCAGCTTCTAGAAGCTGGATCTTTCCTCAGATCAGATCAAGTGTATTCAGTTGTCAACATTCAGTTTTCCTTCCAGTATCTGAAGGGGGCATGTAGGGATGCTGGGGTAAGACTTCATTAGGGACTGTCACTAATACGACAAGGGGTAATGGGCTCAAACTTAAACACAGGAAGTTTAGATTGGATATGAGGAAGAAATTCTTTACTGTAAGGATGGTGAAACACTGAAATGGGTTGCTCAGGGAAGTTGTGAATGCTCCATCACTGGCAGTGTTCAAGGCCAGGGTGGAGACAGCCTTGGGTGATATGGTTTAGTGGGAGGTATCCCTGCCCATGGCAGGGGCATTGGAACTAGATGATCTTAAGGTCCTTTCCAACCGTAACTATTCTATGGTTCTATGATTAAATGATTTATTGTGTAAGTATTCACACATTGTAGTAATTCTGGCCCTAACATATTCATTGTAGTAATACAGGCCCTAACAGATTCACTTCTTTGAGAAACTGTCTTGTCTGTTTCCCAATACTTGAATAGCTTCATAACAGAATTGATTTGGAAATAACCTATGGAAGTCATTTGGCCTGATCTTTAACCTCAAAGTAGAGGCAATCTGTACCAGGTTGCCCCCACTGAGCTTTGAGGATCTGGAGGGATGGAAATTGGAGATTCCACAACCACTCTGAATCCCTACCTCAGGTTTTGTCAGCCTCCTTCTGATTTTATTTTATTTTTTCTAAAATCTTCTCAAAATTTCCCATGTTGTAATTTGTGTCCATCCTTCTCATCCTATTACTGCTCACTTCCGAGAAGAATCTGGTCTCATCTTCTCTACGGCCTTCTGCTAGGTCAATGAAGATAGTAGTAAGATTCCCCCCCCTTAACTCTCAGCTGAACTATGGTCTCTCAACCTCTCCTCCACAGTATAAGCACTCCATCTTCTTGGCACTTTGATGGAGCTCAAAACTGGACACAAGACTCCAGATACAGTTTTAGAAGTGCTGAGAAGGGGGATTATTCACCTTCCTTCACCTACTGGCGATGCTTTTGCTAACAGGTAACAGTATGCGGTCAGATTTCTGTGCTGCAAGGGTACAGTACAGATTCAGGTACATCTTGGCTACTGGGACCTTTTATGTCCTTTCATCCAAAGCTGCTTTCTATCCATTTGGCATTCAGCCTGGACTTTTGCATGGGTTATTTTATTACATTTACCTTTAAGAGGCTTTTGTCAGCCCATTTCTTCAGGCTGTTGAGGTTCTTCATAGCAGCCCTGCCCTCCAGTGAATTATCAGTTCTTCAGTTTGATAAATCTGTATACTTGCTGAGGGTGAATTTAATCTCATCTTTAAAAAAGATATTAACAGTATCTACCTCATCTATTTACCATACTATAACAGCATTTACATCTCTTTTCTCTGCACTATTTGCAAACTATCTCACCCTTTAACAGAGGATGCAGACCGTAAAAAGGTATTTCTGAAGGGGTAAGGCTAGTGAAAAATAACAGCCTATGCTGACCCAAGGATATCCTTCACACTCGTAACTGCTTTTTGTTATATGAAATCAAGTACAGCTCTTTATTTCTCATAATGCCAATCTTTTTTTATAGGTGTTACTTAGCTACTCTTTCTGTAAAATATACTTCTTTGTTAATATTTGGCATTATTAAAATGTTTATCTGTTTATACTGTTTCCAAAGCAAATGTAATCACATAGTACCAGTGAACTCTCTTCTTCATTATTTAACATTTCTGTCAGCCTTCGGATCATTTGTTAAAGTTTTTTTGTATATTTTTCTATTTCATTGCTCAAATGTTTTAATAGCAGTGCTAAGAATTATACTAGAAGTGCTGATGATGTTTGGTCTTACAGACACCTTTTAAAGTGTTTGTTCTCTACCTCTTAAAGCGACAGACAGAACAAAGTCATAAATGACCACACGCATTACCTAGGCAGTACTTCTTTATTTCAAACATTTCCCAGTTCATTAGAGCTTTCTGCCTTTCTTCACTCACAAGAGAGTCTCTTAGAATGGTGTTATTCATTGGCTTTCCAAGACAGGAAAAGTAAGTTTTCATTAGTTAAGGAAAATGAAATTATCCAGTTTGCAGATGCATCCAGTCAATAACTTTCCTAACATGAAAAGAGCACACACGAATTAAGCACTTGCAACATTGGAAGATACCAGAACTTCACCCCTTTACTTGTGATTCTCTCACTTATCACATTTTACATCTTCATCGTGTTTTTATGAATAAACACTCAAGTGAGGACAAGTTAGGAATAAACTCAGCTAAGTTTCTAATGAAAACTGTGCATTCTCCCCTAAGGTTTTTTTTTCATTTTTTTAGAAAAATTGAGGACTTTATCCCCATGGATGTCTTCATGCAGAATTAGCATGAAAACTTTTTTTTTTTTTTTTTTTTTTTTTTTTTTTTTGTGACCAGGATGCTGGAAAATCTTGTTTTCATAAGACTTCTTCAATCACATTGAATCAGCAACATACATGAAATGCAGTTGTTAACTGTGGAGTACAATTTCACATGATAGGAAAAGTGCTCTTAATAGGAAATCCCTGAAAGCAACCCTACTTCTTTATTACTAAGAAGCACTATTAAAATACACAGAATCATATATAATATTCAGCAAAAGTACGTCAAAACAGCAAGCGCTATATAGCCTTTTGCCAACTACTGCTTATGCTAATTTTAAATGTGCTACACATCTTGCTTTTATGCTTCACCGTGAAGTGTGCTAGATGCCATCATGAAGGTTTTCTCTAATTCATCATACTAAATACCTGTCTAACCATGCAAATATTTTCCTCCTGGAGGCAAATCATCCTGCTCACCTGAAATCTTATGAAAACAACAACAAAAAACTTCCTTAATTTCAGCAATATTAATTATAGAACAAGTCTAAAAGAAAAGTTCAGGTAAATTTTCCACATTCTACCTGTTTTAAACATATACAGCATATGTACATAACATTAATATAAGAATAGTTGAACAAGGCCATCCTGCCCTCTACTCTGCTCTTGGGAGACCTCACTTGGAGTACTGTGTGCAGTTCTGGTGTCCTCAACATAAAAAGGACATGGAACTGTTGGAACAAGT
>JANRGW010053721.1:0-41199 GCA_024733675.1 Psilopsiagon aymara | reverse complement strand
GAGGAGGCTGCTGTGCAGAGGGGAGAAGGCCAAGCTGTCCGGCTGTGCAGGAGAGATTTGTTCCACAGGTCTTTCCATCTCAGGTCCCCTTCGAGCCAAGCATGGTGAGACTGAGGCTTGCGATGCTTTGTGGCAGCAATCACTTGATAAGTTCATGTCAGAAGCATGTTCTCTTATTGCTTGTTTGGACAGGATGCCTTCTGCTAGGAGCAGGTTCTAGGAGGTGAGAAATGTGAGGCAACTGATTTGTCCATACCTTCATGCTGGGGAGAAGGGTGTTGGCTGGGTCGCTGTCTGACTGTGTTCCATCCCATCTTTGTGGAGATAAGACCACCATGGTCTGTGTGAGCCAGCAGAGTGATTCAGGATCCTTGTCTGATTGCAGGGCTCAAAACTGATGATAACTGCAGCATGGCATATCACCACTGCTTCTCCCAGCATGTGTGGTGAGTGTTTGGGTTCAACATGTGTGGTGGAGATGGAGGCAGGCACCGTAAGAAGGCAGCGTGAGGGACCATCATAGAGAGCTTTGGAGACATTGGGAGAGCAGCTACAGAAACCTGTGTCCTCAGCATCCCACCTTACAGCCTTTCTTGTCCTCCCAGAACTGATGATAGTTTTAGAGGAGAATGAGTTTAAAGAAACAGAACAAGTTTTTTTTGTCCTTGAACCAGTTGTAGCATAAGCATTTTTGCATAACTACTGCACACTATTTCTGTTACAATAATTTGTAACCTGCAGCGGTGGCGCGTCGAGCAACTGGGCAGGGGCTCCTAAGGGCCTCTCATGATTCAGATGTGGGTTTTGCTATCCTCAGTCTGAAGGCTAGAGGGCAGCAACCTCCAGTTTAACAGCGAGTGCAGTAGGTAGCCAAATCAGAAAGCTGTGCTCAGCGAATAGCTTTCTTTGTGTATAAAAAACAACTGCCAGAGTGAAGGTCCCTGTTTTAGTTGTTTAATTTGTTTTGTGCCAGTACTTAGCATGAAACTTGGCAGACACCCAGAAAGATATTTACAATTAACAGAAACTAAAGCAGCTCCCTGTAACAGGCAGATGTAACTCAGACTTTGGACATGTTTTAGCAGGCTGCAGGCTGCAGTTTATGACCAGAGCTGCTGACACACCACAGCTAAAAACTCGAAGAGATTGCAAAAAAATCCACACAATGTTCATATATAACCCAAAAAAAAGCCTGGGGAAAAAAAAAAAAAAAAAAAGAGAGATAAATGTTGTTGGAGGATAGCAAATATGGCAAGCCATTGTGCAGAGCAGTGACATAGGAGTGGAAAGGGAATGGGTGATGAGTTAGGAGGAGAATGGAAGTCCTCCAGTAGGAATCAAAGGTTGGGAAGCTGAAGTGGAAGAATGCAGGAGAAAAGGCATCTCTCAGTCTATTGCAGCAGTCTCCCTTGTGTAACAGGGAGGCTCTGAGAGAGGCTCTTCAGTTCTGGCATCTCCTGCATGAGGTCTGTTTTCACACTTTGGTTGCAGATGTGCTGAGATTCTGTCAGACAGCCTCCTCAGTGTCCAGGAGTTCTGTTTGGACCAGAGATATCAGGGTGCAGCTGTGGGGACTGTGGCTTATGAGACAGATTTGTAGGACACCTACTACCAGCTCTGCTCCATGTTTTGTACTTGCAGATGAGAGGATGCCAGGCCATCCTGTTGTGACAGAGAACTGTGTGAACAGGGCCTTCAATACAAGGTTGTGTAGTGGCACTGAAACTGAGTTTATTTCAACTTTTCCAGTTTGAAGCAGGACTGTCAAGACCCCATGGCTCATGTCCTTGCTGCTGGGGATATTTTATGCTCCCAGAGCTGCTGTAGTTGCCTGTGCTTTGGGCATTGCAGGAGGGAAAGCTGCTTTGGGCCATGAGGTCCTGACCTCAAAGCAGTGTGCAGATGAGTGGAGGTGGGAGCAGCATCCCTTGGGAATGGTGGGCTCACACCAGCTTTGTAGGTGGCCTGCACAGAGCTGGGGCACTGCTCCAGCAGCAGGGCCAGCACTTGATGTGAGAGTGGCTGCTTGTGGTAAGTAATCAATTTGAGCCTGCACAGGTTGGCTGAGGAAACCCCAGAGGGGACAAAGTTTGTCCCTATCGCATGTCCCAGTCTGGGTTGAGGCACTGTCTGTGTGCAGTTTCTCTGGGTGTGTTTTCTGGCTCCTGCCCTGACCCCCTCTTACTACAAAGGCAGGCTTGTATTTACAAGTCAGCAGGCTCCTGGTCAGAGCATTTGTCTGGCCAGACTCTGTGCCTGATCCTTGCAAGCTGTTCTACCTCATTAAACTCTGTCTATAACTGTTTTTTTGTTCTTGTTTTCCTTCTCTCTCTGTGATCCTCTAGCAAGCTTTTAAGCTGGTTTTCTTCTGCACAGACCAAGAGTATAGTGCCAGTTGCAAGAAAGGCCTGAGAAAATTGAGAAGGACAGAGAGACAGAGATGAACCTGGTTAGTTGGTGAGAAGGCACAGGGGTTGGCCCATTTGTATTATTCATGTTGCTGCTGCTTGCCATATGTGGGTGTCTGAAAAGGTTGCTGTATTTCTGGGTTGTTGGTTGCAACAGGCTGGTCCTAGGAATGAGGAAATGTAGCCACTGCCCCCATGTGTCCCAGCACTTGGTCATGCAGCCCTGGTGGGAGGAATCCCCTAGGTGCTACTGCCCACCAGCTCTTCACAACAAGAACGCATCTGTTTCAGCAGGTCAGAGTTGTCCTCTGATGGCCAATCTGATGTCCAGAATGCCCCCAGCTGTCCCTCAGTTTAATTTTCTTCTGACTTAATCATTGGTCTGAAAGTTTATTTGCTTAGCTGTGCTTCAAAGTGTATTTGTCTAGCTGGTGACCGAATTCACTTGAAAGTCAAACTGGGATTTGTTGTGGCCAACCCTCTTTCCCAGGGGCACCAGTTCCCCTTGATGGGAATGTGGCACGGCCACATTGCAAGGCACAAGCCTTCAGGAGTAGGAGGGAAGGGACTGCTGGAAATCATCCACTCTACCTGCAAACCAGATCCTTGCTATTCTTGCAATCTCAGAGGAGGGCAGGGGTAAAATTCCCTGGCCAATCATCATCAATATAGGCAGAACATCATGGTGTCTTGGAAGCACCTGAGTTCCTGGATGCATATTGAACTATGAAGATACTAATCCTCCACTGTCGCCTATGGTACTTCACTCTGAGATGTCAGCTAACTTCACCAGGTACCTTTTCCACCACAGGCCACTTCAGGTGTACTTAAACATGGGATACAACCCTCTGGCTACTCAAACAGTCCCTTGTCCCCTGAATCCCTCCCACAGTGAATTTCTGGAACCACAGCTAGGAAGTTCATCCACTTGCATTTCCTCCCCTTCTTTTCCTCTTCCCTGTGACAGTCAGAAGACTCTCATTTAGGCTTGAGTAAAAGCTTTGAGGCCTCCCTAAGATGGGTAGGATTGAGGATGTGCCTTTATGTTCACTAAGCAACTTTACAGGAAGCTTCACACGGCATCTGCCCCACAGCATACCTCTACCGGCTGCCTCCTGCAGGCAGGTTGTGGGGCCCTGCACACCACTTTGAGTTGTCAATGCTAGAGCCTCTAGCAGTGCTCTACTAAGGAGAAGGATCACTTCATCATGGCATGCTTCCTCCCAGGTACTGGAGAATTAGATCACACTCCCTTTCTCTTTCAGGACTGTGTACAAGGACAAATGTTTTGTCACATATCCTGAAAAATAAAGTTCACGTATTGCACTACATGCTGTTGTCTTGCAAAGGTGCGCCACAAGCCCATCTGCAGCACTAGGAGGATTTCACCACATTCTGCACCCACAGAGAACCCAAGACCTGCAGTGTTTTACCCACTGGACAGCCTGGCTGGCTCCTGTAATTGTTTTATTTGAAACTGTTGGATTGAAACATGTGACAGTTGAAAAGAAATACATGCAATGTGAGGAGCAGTATGTAACATCACTAGGACCTGAAAAAAGTGTGCCACTTTGCTCTCCTCAGTTAATAAAGAAAGGGCAATTTTTCTTCCATTTTTAAGGCAAACTAGTACACCTAAAGCTTTGTTAAATCATAAACACTTAAAAGTTTGCATCTATTGTTCTGGGGCTTTTTTTCCCCTCTGCATGAAGGTCAGTATTTTGTTTGCTTCCCCTTTTCTCCCAGACCAGTAGCCTTGAAGTGGTTTTCTATAAATCCCTTTCAAACGTGGTTATAGCTGCTTCGGAACTTCTTGATTAGCAGCCCAGCAAGGAACAGTAAGGTACCTCAAGATGCTAGGGCAAAACCAAGTCTACCTCTGCTCTGCAACTGACTGTTAACAGGGTGGGGAAAAAAACTTCTGCAAGGCAGAAGAAGGGTTTCTGCAGCAGAGACATCCCTCAGGGAGGTGTCAAGCTGATGGACCCATCAGCCTCAAGAGACAAGGCAGGAGCTGACGGGTCTTTCCCTCCAGGGAGGGATAGGATGTCCACCCGCAGTGGAGCTGAGCTTCCATCTGGGCTCAGCTCCATGGACAGCCATTCCTCTTGCCCCAGCTGACTCCCTCCAAGGTTCACAGGGTCTGGCCCTTGGGTTGTGCAGGCGAGGCCCACCACTGCTCAGGTGATCCAAGCACAGTGGGGAGCACACATGGTCCTCTTCCTTCAAAAGAGCCTGAAAACACAAGGCCGTGTGTTTCCACACAGGAGTGCAAATAAGGCAAGCAACTGTACAAAACTGCCTTGGAAAATCTGTATCATCATTAGAATAACTCACAAAACAAAACACACTATGATGCTATTACAGAAAGATTTTACCTGTTACCATAAGCGCTACCCACAGAAATAAGGGCTCAGGAAGTGTTTGAATCTTGTAAGGGTCAAACTTAGTGTGTGTAAGTCATCTTAAAAATGAAAACCTATGAAATAACACATGCTCTCTTAGGGCATGACACGGTCTCAAACATCAAGGCTACAGAATACTGATGTAAGTAGTGCCCAGCTGACAGAACGTTTGTCTCTGCAGAAGTGTATTTCACTGTTTTTTACAGCACGACTATTCCACAAACATCCAGAACAGAAGAGATGTTGTATTTTTCACACACAAACTCTAGTTACAGATCTCTGGAACTTGTAAATATTACTTAGAACACAGAATTTCAAGTGCAAAATGTACAATCAAACACAACACACATATTGCAAAATATATACAGAATTGTGCTAAGAACATAACCCAAGGACAAACAGATGTTTAAATAGAAAAGTTCATCTTTTATAAATTACTTCTTTTAAACCAATTAGTACACTCAGTATGTTATTTGTAGACAGGTTACCACAGCATAGTGATGTGTCTCATTTGCAAGGCAGACATTGAGAAACAAGTTACATCATTAAAAGCCTGTTTCTGAGACCAGTCCACAAGTAAACATGTGTGATAATGCATTACTGGTTTGAGGCACACAATATGGAAACAGTTTTCACTTTAACGCTTATACTTAGGCTTTTTTTTTCTTTATTTTTTTTTTTTTCTGAGAATTATTAGGCAGACACACAAAGAAAAAGCACTAGACAATAACTAAACTGTTCTGTGGTCAGCTTACCTTATCTTGTTGGGCCAACATGACTTATTATCAATGTATTAGAACATTCACAGGAAATGCTTTAAGACAGAGTATCTTCTTAAAGTTGGGCTATTTAAATACCAGCGGTGAGAAACACAGTTATTTAAGCAGTAATTCAGCCACAGTCTGAGAAGAGTTAAGATGTGATGGGTGATTCAAAGTATGCAGAATGTTATAGTGATTTATAAACTCTGTGATGCTTTACATTCAAAGCAGAGATACTCTCTGTCAGTAATCAGAACTTACAGCTTCAAGGTAATGATTACTACTATGTGCACCATTGCTAATTAAACTATCCTAAGGATAACTCACTTTTGAAATGTTCAGAAAGCTGGAGTTATAAAGCTATTGCTGTGCTACAGATCCCCCAAATTTTGCTTTAAAATAGCAGTGAAGGCTTTATAAGCACCTAAAAATTACACAATAAATAATAACTCTTCAAGCACCTCTCGCTACCCAGTTTGGCAAGGTCAGCAGCACAAAGAAAGGGATGCCACAGAGAGGCAAGCTGGTAACTGATTCACATGGGCACATGTCGATTTGCAACTTCCTTCTGTCAGAAAGCAAAAGGACTAATACATGGCACACCCTGTGTGTGGACAGGGAGAGGACTGCAAGCACCAAACAGCCCCACAGCCAGGCACACAGGCAGCCTCTCTGCTCTTTCACCTGCGGTGATGTGCATGGGGAAGAGGTTCTGCCTTCTACACCCCACATCTGTAATTAGGAGTTGCTGCCAGAGGAGTGGTACGGGGGACACACAGTGTAAATGAACCCACATCTTCTGCAGTCAAGTCATCTCCTAAGTAACACACAGGAGCTGTGCACACTCTCGTGGGTGTGTTGCTAGGAGAGATCACAGAGGGATAACCACTAACTGTGCCCAATTCAAAAATACTTTGCTTTGGGATACATCTTTAATATCTACACACATTTATTTCAAGACTTCAGACGAACTTTTTCAGCAACACTGAATGCTCATAAATTATCTTCACAAAAAAATAAAGTCAATCTTTCAGAAAACATGTTCAGTACAACTCTTGCATCAGTAGAAATTCTGTCCTTTGGGTGGCAGAAAAGTCATAATCCCCATTTGAATCTCTCCAAAGGGACATAACCAGGAATCTAAACCAGAAGGCAATTTTTTCATTAACTGTCATGGAAAGCACAAACAATGCTTCCGAAACACTGAGAGACTGTACTGTTTCAATAAGCATGTATGGGTTTACAATCAATAGTCACTCTCCTGTAAACACTGAAACTGCTGGTCTAACTGCAGGATAAGATTAGTGATTTGCACTCATTTCACTGCACACATACAATGGCTAGACTGTTAATTACATTAACTAGCAAAAGGAATGAAGGCTTTAAACTGGATTACTCCTGCAAACCAAGTGTCAAATCAGTATATGCTGGCATTATAAATAAAACTTTGACATTGCTTTTATGCATTATAATATCAGTCTAATAAAACTAAATCTTAAGAGTAGCAGCCAATTGTAACTGTTTAGATATATATGAATTTTCAGTCAGTCAGTCATAAATACATACTGTGATGGGAGGAAGATACCATCTCTCATTCCCAAGCAGGCTTTCAAGGAGGACACAACATAAAGCAAGGAATGCCGCAGTCAAACTCCTAAAGAGCTGCATTTTACAAACTTGTTTTCATCGTTACCTGAAAGTGCATCTTTTTATCTGTAGAATCATCCCCATATCTACAAAAAAGTACAAACACTGCAATTTTGCCACACCTTAAGCGTATCTAACCTGCATTTTCTGTTAAGTGCAAAACGTATATGAAGCAACATGTGCCCTGGTGCAGATAAGATCAGAACCTGAAAATGAGGCAATGCTTGTCACTAGTAATACAAGGTAGTTCAGTAGTTGCTGATTCTTTGCTACAGAGCTGTTAAATGGCTGAAGGAAAAGCTGAAGGAGAAACTAACCAACAGTCTAAGCCCAACACCAGAGCCGTGTTCTGGAGCAGGATGTCCGTTCCCCTGCTCTCCACACACTTTAACCACCACAGACTCCTGCCTTCATTACTAGTTTCAGTATGAAGGCTGGGCCAAAAGGGCAGGTAGTCAGCAGAAGAGGAAAAGCACAGTTATGGTGAAGGTTCTAAAGAAGAGGTATGAGGCACAGACTGAAAAGAGTATCTAATGCCAGGTCACTCAAGTGCACCCCTCCAGAGCATCCCCAGTTTCAGTGCTGGTGTATGGATTGCTGGCCGTGCCGCACAGGGTGTATCTGTGCACAGTCAGTACGTTACAAAACACCTATACAGCTAAATCTGTTGAGTGACATAAGTCCTTTTTAAGTGTCACAACAGCTCCTCTTACCTTCTTTTCCCACAAAATGAGGCCTCGTTTCATAATGTCACATTTATATGCCAACAGACTGCTGCAGACTAATGTGCATGTGTAAATGCTTAGCAATTCCAAACAGTTGATATTTTCAAAGTGAGTACATTGTTTGCTCTTAAAAGAAATGCAATCTGTACAATACTTGTAAGAGGGTAACTGTGAAGATTAATGAACAATTGTCTATACCAGTTCATTTAGTTTTCTCCCTTATTTAAGTCTTGCAGTGAATTATGCTACAGCTTCTTCTAGTTTTTAAAATGCTAAAATAGCCATTGCCAATAGACATGTACAGACTTGATTAAAATCTAAAACAGCAAGAGGAGCTCAAACTGTGCACATGCAGAGACTGTATTATAAACACAGTTGTGCTTTCAGTATATTGGCATCATGTCTTCTTGTCAAGCACATGCCCATTAGAAATATGTGCTGGGAACCTCAGTGGGAGCAGGAAGAGAGCAAGCTCTGACTCCTGCCCAAAACTGGTGAGAGAAAAGATCTAGAAGTAAGTGCTATCAGAATGCTGTAACACAGCAAAAGCTGTACAGGTAGGCACTGTGAAAGGAAATACAATAAGGCTTATTTTTAAATGGTATGTTTCATGTGCACATGAAAAAGGTTTTGGCAAAATAACACAGTTTAATTTAAAAATTAATGCAATTAAAAGTCTCATTTTTAACTATACAAATACAATGTGAAAGCCATGGTGGAAAAGCAGCAAATGTTCTGAAGTAGTCCCTGTATCCTGTGGGTGAGCTTTCAAATCTGGGTTCTGATTTAAGACAGAAGTAATGCGTTTACCCATAAAACCAGATTTTAGCCAGCTGACCACCTTCGCTTTGCAGTAGCAGGCTATCTGAAATGAAGCATGGTTTTCAGGACCCTTCTCTCCCCCATCCTGGCAAAGAACTACAGGACACCAGTAAAAGCTCTAGAATGCATATCTCAGTTGGAGAGATGCTAGCTGTGCTGTCTTGTGCCTTCCACATTTTACATGCAAAATAAAGGGCATGACAGTGCAGAGAGTGTGCTCAGAATAGCAATAACCCATGTCTCTTCCTTGCCTATAGACTACAGTTTCTGGTCCTGTGTCCCTGGTGCTGACTGACAATCTTGACAGAATCAAGCCTCTTCCGCAAACTTTTGTTACTGTGTTATTTAAAGCACTTGGACAAGTTACTGCTAGGTTCTCACAAAACATTACTCAAAGACTCAGTGCTAAGAATCAGTTATCTGCCCGCTATCATGTAAATTATATGGCACTGTTTTGCTCAATGTAAAGAACAAGGCAAAATAAGTCAAAATGTTTTCATATTAACTGCAGAGAGTTCCCTCCTCTCTTCAAGGAAGTCTGACATACCATGGAAGAAAATACTAGACCTTCTCAGACACTACGTGTGATGAAAATGTAAGAAAAAATGTATATCTTGATATACAGGCCTTTATACTACCTGAAACAGGAACATCTTAATAGAGGAGTTAAATATTGAGTTTCTCCTTTTTTAAAGCTTTACAGCAGCTTTTCTGTCTAAACTGCCCAGGAATCTGTTTTGTCTTCAAAACATACCACGCATTATTTTATGATGCACAGAGACCTTAAATGCTAAGTGTATTTTTCTTAAGACATGTTTTCATTCCAGTATGGCACTCATCTGCTGAAACAACACGTAGGGGAGTTGGGTTCTGGAAGAAAAGAAAAAGTCAAGAAAAAAGAAAACTCAAAGCCTTCCTGTTCTGTACCAGGTTCCCCTCTGGCAGTTGTGAGTAGAACACATTCTGTCACCTTGCTACCACGACACTACCCGACCCAGGCTGCTGCAGTGTTCCAGAGCAGGAAAACCCCCATGGAAGGGTATGCCACAGTAAGGGGCCCTCTAATTTAAATATCGTGACTCAAAAGTTTCATGTTATTTCAGATAACAGATACTGAGCAAAAGGGAGAGAGAGCCAGGTCCTTAACAAGCCAAGACATGAAACACTGTCAGCTGCAGGATTCTGTAAGTCTGGGAAAACAGTAAGACAGGTTGATTTACTTAGGCTGCAGAAGATGGTCAGTACCAGAAAGCTGAAAGTTTACTCATGTTTTCTGTAACAAAAAGTCAAATTTTCCTTTCCATTACTGAGTCAGCTACTGGAAAAAAGACCATGCATTCTTTCTCCTGCCCTGAGGACACAAAGCAATTTCTCTGGCTTTCTGGACAATTACAAGCAGCAATCAATTTCACATTTCCTCTCTAATTTGTGAGCTTCATCCTGAGCGAGCATACCCTGATATACAACAGTTTACCCTTCATATGTGTAGTGCTGGAACCAGGATGACAGAAGAGCTCCAGCTGATCCTTAATGCCCAGGTTCTGAGGCAGAGACAACTCTGTGTTTAGTGATGAGGAGGTGGGGATTTTAGCTCTATACTATCCACACGATCTCCTTCATATCATTTGCATGCTGTATAAAGAGATAACATGTAATCCACATGGTGAACATGAAAAACATCCCTAAAATTAGAAGAACAATTTTAACAATTAATACCCTCCACTGAAATCAGGAGTCAGTCTTCTAAACGCATCTCTACTAGAACACTAAGAACAGAACGAATCACTGAAAAGGAGGGAGAAGCTGCACGCAGATACCATTTTTGCATGGCCGTTACTCTCTGTTTATAGCTTTAGCTGTATCATTCTGTTGCTACAGATAACTGCCTTACCGCACCCACATTGACACGCTTGTCTGCACTGTGACTGGAAAGCAGAAAGCACAGGTACTGATCATATGTACCTGAAGTTGGCACAGTGCTTAGAGTACTGAGCAAGACCCACCAAGAACGTGGCTGGCTCCAACACGAAACAGCTTTTGCGTATTTCAAAGTTATACTGCAGTCCCCTGAGGCAGCTGGGGATGTTTCCTAGAGGCACTGGCAAGAGGAATGCTCCTAAAGCTTGAGTGATCAATTCATACCATCCATAGATAAATGAGTTATTACCATGCAATACAGGACAAGTAAGCCCACTGGCTAGTGAATGGGGTTTTGGCAACATAGCTTAAGTAGCTCCAAGCAGCAGATGCACACAAGTGGCAAAACCAAGCAGCACAACTGGCTCAGAGGGCTGCTTGTGTATGATGCTGACCTGAAGTGAAAGGTTCAGTCACTGGAGAACTACAGTGAAATGAGACCAGCAGAGATGCGAGTGAAGGCCAACGCAACCATGGGCATGGGCAGCAGATATGTAATAGTGAATGACAGATCAGCATGTCTGCTCTAATGCCAGTCTCTAGTAGGAAGCTGTTCTAGATCCCCACAAAAAAGAAGTACTGGATCCCCACATCTTCAGCAAATGGTAAGCACAGAGAGGTGATCTCACAGGACCTGACAGAGGAACGGCCTCTGGGAATCACACACACACCAAGTGAGAAAAGACAGTGTCCCTGGGCCTATGCTGATAACATCACCTATCAAGGCCTTGAGAAGTCTGTCCAGGTGAGTGAGTTTTCATGACGGCTACTGCATTCCCAGTTACCTGAAGCCTACAGCATGTTACACGCGCTACAATCTTCAGTACCTCCTCAGACCACTCAATGAAGCCACACTACACTTTGGTTCAGCTCCAATATGTCTGTGCTCATTTACTGAAGTGAACACCAAGTGGTACTTCTTTTACCCTAATCAGTGATGATTCTTATAGTCTTCTAGCTTGCTGTTAACTAACAGTCCAACTGTGATACGTTAATCACAAGTAAAGACAAGAAGAAAAGTCTGGCATCAAAGGTAATAGTTTCAATCACAGAAAAACATCGGCATAATGTAATACCGCCTCAGGTGTTCTCGTTCCTCTTTTATATTAGAGTGTAGCTGCTGAAATTCAAATGCCTTTTAAAATAGGTTTTGGCTGAATAATATAGGAGAAACTAAGCTGCAGTTGAAAAATTGCTCAACAAACTGTTTCTCCTTAATTCATTCTGTCCAAATACTGTTGAACTAAACTCTGAAATATTTTGACTCAACTGTTCTAGTACTTTCTGTCCTCCCAGAGCAAAGGGCTCCTTAAACAGAAATCATCTCTCCTGTGTTTTGTATTTTTCTCTTTATGGTAGTACTGTTTCAGCACTGCTGTTTGGATTCATCCAAGAGTTTTCAGCAGTTCATGTCTTTGCCCTTTTTCGGCTGGGAGGAACAGATACTGATTTATGGAACAATGCACCAAAATTTATCTATGGAATGGTTTTCTTTAAGAAAAAGCTGGGAGGAAGGGAAGAGTCTCTGTAAAGGTAGATCAGAAATCTCAGCATCTTGGAATTTCTGTTTGGTCTCAGTTTCCAGATACATGGAAAAGGAGTAAATAGCTTATGCTTATGGGAAGGCAATCCAAAGTAACATTTCAGATGTGACAAGTGGTATATAACAGTTATTTTTAACAATGAGGCACTATCTTTGAAAGACAAAATAGAACTTGATGCTATCAAAATGTAATGAAAGGCACACTCATAAGCAACTCTCTTCACTAGCTGTCTGCACTGTTTTACTGAGCCATCTTGGTATCTAAAGTAGATCTGTTGCATCTCTTCTGAGCACAGGTCTCCACTTAGCGTCCTCCTTCAGAGATGGACATATCCCCTCGCATCTCTTTCAAGCTTCCAGTTTTTTTCTGTTTCTTGGATTTTTTCAACATGTGGACCTAAAATAGAAAGTTTTAAATGAAAAAGAGCGATTAAGTAAATGTAGTCACCTATAAGCAGACCTAAGGTAACTAACACAAGTAAAATGTTAGAACTGCAACAGAAAAGCATTTAATTACAGAAGTATCAGAAGCACCTATCCTTAAAAAGCTACAGAATTAAGTTACTTTTTTCCATAAACATATATACACATGTATGTGTATGTATATAGATACATGTATATATGTGTGTGCATATATATTTATGTAGACACATATATATAAGTATTATATACAGATTAACACTATTAGTCACACTAACCTGATAGAAAGATTTAAGTATTTCTCACTGGAAGGACAAAGTTAGGTACGTTCTCTCTCATTTTGCTCTTTCCCCCTTTTTCTCTCAGGAAAAGACCAAAGTTTAACATACTGCAAAACATTCGAGGTATGACCCTCTTTTTCACCCATTTTGACTCTGCAAAGGCCATTTTTCTGGTAGCCCTCCCAGTAGGGCTACACATTTTCCAAGACTGCTAAAAGAGATCTACAGCCAGTACCTTTGGTCCTGCAGCAGAAATAATAATCCGGCCAGGGGCCTGAATCCAGGGCTCTCCATCAACTTGAACTGGAATTGGCTTTAGGAGAGTTACACGAAAATATGAGCCTTGGGCTATGCGGATGCCTGATCGAAAACCACCTTGGACTTGACCCTGTTTGGAAGTAAAAGCCAAGATATCAATCATCCCAATAAAACAAGCATACACAGTAGCTATGCTTTTGGGTGGTTAGAATTTTATTCTCACCTGACATTTTAAGTTATTTTATTTAGAACGGCTTAGGCAAAAATTGCATAGGATGCCTTTACTGCAGCGTTATTTTAAGTTAGTGCATGGAGATGAATGCAGATACCCCTGTGGGCTGCTGCTGGCAAAGAAACTTACACAGTGAAGCCACCTGGACACTCAGGTTGGCCAGGGAGCATGCACTCACAAAGGTCTTGTTTGCTTTTACTTCCCCCGCTCCATAACATAGCAAACAGAGTTTCTAAACACCTAACTATACACACAGACCAGCACATACATCTGAAACTCGAGTCTAAAAGCACTTTATCAAACAGGGAGGGTTCTGTGAAACTCAACTACAAATATATATATATACTATGTACTCAACTACATACATATACACAACTACAACTAACAGCTAAGTGTTGACTGTAAAAAGCAAAGTAAAGTGAACTTTCCTGCTAGACATTCTCCTGGGGAACCTGTACAGACACCAAACATGGAGGTAAAAACCTTGATAGAAGATCACAAAAACAGAGCATGGGTTTGTTAACATTTATATTCCAGAGCAACAGGTACACACCTTGTTGCTTCTAATTCCACCCAGACCTTAAGGATCTCTACCAAGCTACTGCTTCTAAAAGAATATTTTATATTTGTCTTCCTTAAAAGATCTAAATTACAAAATGGTGAAGTTTGCCAACACCAAAGATCAAGCTGCACAAACAGTTATAAGCACCCACCTTTCCATCTCGCTGGTTGTATGGGCTAGTTGTCTCTACTTGCCTGATCATATATACTTTTTCCAGCAGCAGTTTTCTTAGTATAAGGAAAGAAATATGAAGACAAAACCAACCCAGCACCTCACAAGATTGCATTGCTAATAGCAAGCCATTGTTAAAATATGTAATAATGGAAGAATTAAAATTGCACAAATTGAGTCATAATTGTCTTTGCAGAAGGGGACACCATCTGCTTCACATAGCATCAGGATCAAGAGCAGTATCAGATTCTCAGAGACAGGTGTCGGAAAGCCTGTGGCTGATAATTACAAAAGCCGCCTATCTACGGCGATCAGGTATAACAAGATGTTTCACAAATACACCATCTGTTTTTGTAATATCAAAATAAACCCTTGTTTTCATCCATGAACTGTTTGGCTTTGACACCATGGTATTTATTACGAGAAAGCTACGCACTCCATAACATATGCAAATACAGATGTATGCATTTCACATGTATGTGTGTATGTATATTTCTGGCCTTGGCCTTGGTTCAAAACCTGCTTAAGTCATGAAGCATTTCCCCATGCACTTTTAATAAGTTCTTCACACTGCTATTACTTATTCTTACCCCACCACAGATTTCTTGGTTTCCATTCCACCCATTGTAGTCTGGCACTTCAACCTGGACCTTTGGGGCAGGCCAGTATACTGGCAATGAGAGTGCACCGCAGTCGTAACAGGCATTACAGCTGCAGCCAAACTCGACACCCCAACCCTTTGTTCACAGACAGCCAATGCTGCCCATTAATACTCGTTATGGTCTATAACCACTTCTGTGTGACATAACAAGAACCTGAATAAACAATGGTATAACCTTAACACCAATGCATACTTAGGACTAAGCACTTGCAATGCACTGCTTGTTACAAAAGTAAACTTGTCTGCAAAAATATATGTTTCCTCAGCTTTTAGTGGGATGCCAACTTACCATGTGAACAACACCCGTCACACCAACAACTTCCAGCAGCCCATCATCGATGCGTGGCTTCTCAAAACGGTTATCACTGTCAGACCCCCAGAGGTCGGCTCCAGACCCCCAGCTGCATGGAGAGCACACCATAGTGACCTTCTGTCTGCCACAAGCACCCTGCGTAGTTCCCTGCTGGGGGTGGCTGGTTCCACAGGCTTCAAAAGCTAGACACTCCACAGTGTTTCTGCACTTCAGTCCTTTGAAATGCTTCTAACTTAACACCATGTTTGCTTTTTGTGCAGTACTGACCCTCCTTACTCAAATCACTTGCTCACTGTTTTAGTGCATTGACTGCTCAGAACCAATTGGGATCTTTCCTTCTCCACAGCTCTCTTGTGCAATGTACACTTGTATGTGTATGCACATGTGCACATAATTTGGTACACATGCAAGGATATATGTATTTGAATAAAAAGTTGAAACATTTTCAGATTAAAATACAAGGAAGTACAGGCAGCTTATGCCAAGAGTGTCCTTGGAAGAAGAATGGTATGGCAGCACTGGTTACTTGCTGGTTTTGTACAGAAAAAGCCTTGCGTCTACCAACAGCACATTTAAAGAAGGCAGGTGTCCTGCAGATTTGCCTTCCTTCCTTCCACAGCAGTAACTCGAGCTCCCTGCAGGTGTCAGGGCAGCCCCACAACCCTACAAAAGGTACCTGAAGTGTGGGTTTTCCACAGCTACCTGGGTAGCATCAGCAGCTCCACACAGACTGACCAGCTGACTGCAGGACCCAGACAGTGTCTGACAGTTGAATCCTGCTCAGACACCTGGTCTCTAGCATGCCAGAAAGCACGTACAAGTGATCAGCTCTGATCCTTCTGAAAGTCAGGGTGAAATCCAGTGGACTGCTCAGTTTGGGGAAGGTTGGAAAGTGGACTGGGCAGAAACCACATCCCTGAAAATTCATGTTTTGTGGGAAAACCGCTCCAAAAGACTTCTGAAGACCTTTGGTGAGGAAATCATTCCAACTTACTGTTAGGACACAGAAGAAATAGCCAATATACAGTCTGCACTGGGAAAACAAGATAGTACCAACTTCACGTGGAGCGAGACTGAGTTTCAACAGGTCAGAAAAACTATGTCAAAATGGTATTTAGAGCTAGCTCCTTAAGCACTGTTGCAAAGAGAACAAGTCAGGCAATAATCAAAAATACCAGTAATAATCATCTATTAATCTAGACCATTTAACATTTATCTAACCATTTGACATTTGATGCTCAAATATCAAGCAGCATTTCCACACATAAAGCCAGACATGCATCCACACAGGATCCTTCCTCTCCTTTTTACCTGGGTATATTAATAAAAATGAGTCCTTCAATACTTGGTAACTCCACCTCTTGCTGATCCACTTGAAGCTTTATGTCTTTGTGGAGATTTCTGGTATGACTTATCTTCTGCAGCCCAACTTTCACGTAAACTCCTTTGTTGTGAAACCTAGAAGCAAACAAGCATCCTGTAACTAAAAGGTAAGGCCCAGCATAGCACTTTTCCTTGTATGGGATGCAGTTAAAGAGACTGTCAATTAAAACCCTCTCCAAATTGTAGCTTTACTGCAGAAACAAAGCATAAGTCACAAACTGCTCCTTTATACACCTTTTGCTTAAGGGATGATTTGCGCTGTTGAGGAATGTGGAGATCTGTGGAATTTTATTACAGAGAAATCAACCCTTCTTGAAGTTTTGCCTGAGTGCAATGGCTCTTTGAAACGTAAACTTCTGGGAAAACTGCATTTTTAATTAAGATCTAGAAGTCCTAATGAAACATTTTAAAATGTTTTCTCAAGATGCTTGAGAAACCTCTGCAAGTCTTTGCTTCACACATTGCTCATTCATTTGAAATATACTCAGCTGCAGAAACTCAAAACATGCTTAGTAATGTTAACCTGTGACAGAGCTCTAATGGCTCTAATTTTAGAGTAGAAAAACATGGAGAAGACTTTATGGCATCCCTAGAAATATGGAAATATTTTAAGAATAACATAAGCAAATGTTACACAGTATTTTCTTCTATAATGGAAACCTCTTGATACACAGCCTTCAGGGCAACCTCAAAATAAAAAGTGTAGATTTCCATTATTCGACCGTGCTAGAAATGGGTGTCACTGGAATCCAGCTCTGCAAAATCTCCTGTGCTATTATGTCTAAATTCTGTAGACATTCATGTGGGGAAGACAGACAGTTCAGCATGTGGGTTCCAGTCAGCTCTTCAGAGGCTCTTAAGTTCTTTTACATTATTACACTGGGTTTTGTCTAATTTGGATACAACTGAAAAATAATGGAGTATCAGTAGGAAACACAATAAATAGCCCCAAGAAGTATTATTTTTTGTTGCATGAAGAAGGAAGCCTGCAGAAATGGAAAGAATAGGAGACACTAACATAACTGCAGACACAGTCCTGAATTACATGACTTCTAAGAAACACTTACGGTCCACTGCAGGATCAGAGACACTGGATACCACAACAAAGGATAAACCTGTCAGAGCTTAACTCCCATCACTCCATTCTTGCATACACATTCCCTTCCATTTATGTATTTTATTGGTCTTAAGACCAGGTAAGAACAAACTGATTTCTGTAACATTACTCCACCAATTCCTACCCAATGGTTTCAAAAGTGATCGAAAACTTTCAGGATTAAAATGACCAGCCAAGCTACGAAGGTGATCTTTGCATATCCAGCACTAGAGAGAATCATCTCTGCACATCTCACATGTGACATGATCAGGGGAGAAGGCACCAGTGGAAGTTGTCAGTCTACTGACAGCTGTAGTCAATAATATACTAGCTTGCCCGCTTGGGTAGAAATAGTCATTTCCTGAAGCAAACCCTTGGGTGGGTACATTTGCAGACAGCAGTTTCACCACAGTCAATTGTCAAGGCAGGAAGGAGGAAGTTGTCCTTGAAGCAGTCTCTGATACCTTATTTGCGCTGAAGCAGATCAATGTTTGTACTAGGTGAGACCCATATTGCAGTCACTGCTGTAAACAACAATGCTGGGGCTGAGAGAGGAGAGCAGGGCGTTACCTAAAGCTCATCCATCTCCATGGAGCCAGTGATCCCTGCATCAGCTGGGCTGCAGCACTTGCACCATTATGTCATCCTAGAACTATTTGGAAGGCCCTCTGGACTACAGATGATATGATTTCTTTTTCTCATTGATTTCAGTGATTATGGGAAGATGACAAAGTACTAATATTGACGGATCTGCAGGCTTAAACCACAACACCAGCAAAGGGGAATGGTGTCTCTCCACACCTTTTAAAATCACAGTCTCACTTCAGATACATAGATCTTTTTCTATTCTTGTTACCAGCATACCGGTGCTACCACAGCACTAAGCAAAGGTGGGAAAGGTACAAAGAAGTTCTGACCAGTGTGTTGCTCTGGTAGCAGCACTGCTCTCCCTCCTGCAAAAGGCTCTGAATAAAAGAGATATTTCCACTACCTCAAAATTTCACTGAACTCAACACTGCAGTTATTGGCAAATATGTATATGGAATAATACTGACAGCGCTTCCAAAAACTGCTTCAGTGCTCTCTCTTGGTAAAGGGGATGAGGAAAAAAGAAAAAGAAAACCAAACAGAGCCCCCAGATTCTGTGTCTGCAAGTTCCTGGCTAACTTAATCCCTCCCTGCATCAGCTCTGCCTCAAGCAATGTTGTCTGTGGATACCTGTAGCATTTCAAGATTATCAGTCATAGTGTAAGTTGGAAGCTACGCAATACCTCAAGTCTCACTTCATCCCTGGTTTCCCAGGATTACCTGCTATTGAATTTTCCTGGTTCTTCTTCTCTAGCATGATGGAAGTCCAAGCTCAGCTCTGCATCAATGCCAAGACCACAGTAATTGTTCATCTGTACAATCTGGCAAAAAAGAAAAAAAATCATATTATCTCCTCCTTGCGTTCACAAATGAAGAAGTTCCAAAGTTTTCAACAAAAGCAAGGTTCCCTTTCAAAGCCACCTGCACCCCAGCAGACTCTGGAACACATTTTCCAGAAACGTGCTAAAAACAAAGCTGAATGGACAACTGTTGATGTGTATAGTCATTATTTCCAAAGTATTTGAGACTTCTAAATCTAATCTAAACTGCAAGTAACAAGAATAATAAGGAAGAAATGAAAACAAATGCAGAAATAAAATCAACCCACATAACCAAAGCGACTGCTTTTGGCACTGGCTGTAAGTTTGTCATAACATGATCGGGAAGATGCTCTTCCTTACTCTGGAAGGGAACTAGCTTATGCCAGGTGAATGAAGAAGCTGACTTCAGCTATTTTTAAATAGGTCCCTATATGCCAATCTGCAGTTTCTATAGATTTTGACCATTTCTGCAATTAGTTCTTTCTCTGCATACCAGCTCATTCCACAGTTTTTCTATCCTAGCCCTTGACTCTCCCACCCTTCACCTTTAAAAAGCAGATTAGACAGTCATGACAAATCAATCCCTGTCTTGACCACATGAAAAATAGCTGAAATTTGAGCAACTTTAATCCTCCAACTGACACACAATGCCCATGATTTTCCAGTGATTGGACTACAGTCTTGGACAACTGCTACCATACTAAAATTTCCTACTTTCACTTTGCAGCCCTTTGTCCAATTTCCTTGTTTTGTCTGAAAATAAACAGAACTACGATTCACACAAAGCTCTGAAGTTGCCATCTTCAACCAACATTTTCATCTTCCTAAACAGAAGTAAGAAACACAGACCAAGGTACAGTGATTTTCTCTCTCTCAAAAAAAAAAAAGAAATAGAACAGGTGCCAAAATAAAATAGATGCCATATATGCAGGCACACAATAGGAGTAAGATGACATAAGGATTTACTTCCTCTATTTGCTAGCAACTCCTACTCATTTTCTGTTACAAGGAAAGACGAAAGTACAGTGGTGGGGGGAGGAATTGCTTTTTGGTCAACACTCCAGATTCATGAGTGTTCTGGGAAGTGTTTGGTGTTGCTTTAAAAAGGTTTTCTTATTTGAGAAATAAATCCCTTCCCAGCTGAAGCAAACAGGTATGCCATTGTCGCCTGAATCTTTTCATTAATCCTCTATCAGGCACCTTTTACCAAGCAGCTATGAAGTGTGTTCTGCAGCCAACCAGTCCAACCAGAATAGAAGCACTAGCTCCAGATGTATGCTGCATTCACTACGGAATAGCTCAGTAAGGTCCAAGCTCAAAGACAGGTAAGCAATAAAAAATAAAACTAGGTTAGTACCTATCTTTGTGATTTCCACTAGAACAGCATTCCTAAGAATAAATCTGAATGGTGCTCAGCTCACCTTTGGAGGTTCAGGTTCTGCAACACCATTCTCTGCACCTTCAGCTGGCTCATCTGCATCCAAAAGGATAGTCCAGCGGTCCATAAGAACATCATCTGCTTCATCCACGGAAACCAAAATGGAGTAGGGGTCCTCTCCACTGTAGCCAGCTCCCCAGCGCAAGACCCTCCCTAAGTCATTACCTGGGGAACAACGAAGAACTCCAAAATATGACTGCATTTCATAAGTTAGCTAAAAGCATCAAAAAGTGCATCTGCCCTGTTTCACAGATCAGAATGCACTGAAGTGCTCCAAACAAGTCACAGAAGTAGTCAGACTGGACTGAAGAGTTAGCAAGCTGAAAAAATACCTAAAAGTTGTTGTGTTGCATTGTAGGCTTTGTATCACGTAAGAGAAACATTTTCATAAAATGTGAAAAACCTGTTTGTTACAGAGCTGAGAAGGCAGGCAGCAGCTGAGTTCACTGGTTTACAGCAACAGCTGATGCACCTATGATTGTGAGGAGAAGAATATTTTGCCCTCTCCAGCTCTGGCCCACTCACACACACCCATACCAACATTTCTGCCGCGTGTGTTTCCTCCACAAAGCATGACTGACAACATTTCCCTGAAAAGCTGATACTGCATTTGCTCCCAAACACCAGCCGGAACTGAGTCATGGCATCTCTGCTGTGAAACTGAGATGGCTGTCGGATAAATAAAGACAAACCTTCTGGAGGACTTCTGCCCTCAGAAGAATGGTGCTTGCTGAGATTCTTACCTGTTCCTAAAGGTAAGATGGCAACTGAGGGCTCTGAGCATGCCAGCTTGTGCCTGATCTCCTCCAGTGCACCAAGGACCCAGCCAACGGTGCCGTCCCCTCCACACACCAGCACTCGGAAGGAGGGGACTTTACAGAATGTGTGAAACCTCCATTAGAAACAAAGCACAGCATAAAACAAATGTTACAATGTGGTACAGGAAAAGCAAATCCTCTTAATATGCTACTTAAGATAACACTGTTTCTGTATTTCTCCTCCCTCTCTCTATCACTACCATCAGTTTCAGGATCAACTTCAATAAAGTGAAAGGAACAACAGGAGCTTTTAGATAAATCTGTTTAAAAAAGTAAAAACCACATTCATCTAAGATTTGTCACAGCTAGAGATAAACTGTTAATCACTTCCTTCTTCTCCAAAGACAGACATCTAACTATTCATAAGTTCAGTGTGAACATCCATAACTCTCCAGCAGAGATACTGATTAGTGGTAGGGTTTTTTTACATGGTCATAGGACTTACAGTACATTTTATTTTTCACAGCCCTGTTTTCCTGGTCACTCTTACCTTTTGCAGCTTTTCATCCTACATACCTACATATGATGCAAAGTAACTTTTATTTCCCATTGCACAAGGAGCTGTGAACAAGTGGAAGCATTTTGCCATTAAGCTACAGAAGGATTCCATGGGCAAAGCAAAATGAATGAATTACTGAAGTTGCAGCTTGAACTACATTAGAAAGACAACTGAATTATACAGTTCTGACAAAAAGCTGAGTTTGTGCAACTTGTTTTCTCTTTTCTCCTGCATAAGCTGTGTTTCTTACACAAAAGCTTTTGTTGTGCAGAGTTGTTATGAGAGTCCTTTGTTAAAGCAGTGCTGAAGGAATCAGGCTGCTCTGAGTAGGCCACAACCATCACTTTCAGTTTTATGAAGCTGGTAACAAGTGGTGTTGATTAAACTGAGTAATTGGTTCCTGCCTCCCTACAAGTGCATTATGTTCTGTTCCCTGTATTTAGAAATGCTGCAGCTGTGACCAGGCAAGCCCTGTTACTTATGCAACTGTGGCCAAGTTTCAAAAGTCAGATAGAAAATTTTATTACAGTTTCCTGTTAGTTCCCATGAAACATCAAAGGAAATAAAAGCAAAAATGAGTCCTCGTGGGGCATTGTGACATTTCTCTTTCCATCCCCATTCGATTACAAAATATTTTTATTTTTAATAATGATTAAATCTGTGTTGTTGCAAAGTGCGTATCACGTTCCCAGGACTGGGCTCTATTGCAACTGACATAAGCATGTCTACCAGGAACTACTGTGCTCTCATTTTTTATTACAGAACCTGAAAGTTTAGACCTGTTTTCACAATGCGAACCAGTCAGGAGTGATCCACTGCTCTGGTCTTCAGGCACAGAACAGAAGCAACTTCAATCTTCCTTGGCAAGTGAATCTGATCCATCTTTTAAAAAAACCCAACAAAGCAAAACAAATAAAAAGCCTTCCAAAATATGACGACCTACCCAGGCAATGGGCCACCATTGGTAAGTTCAAAGACCTGATGTGGGTTTAGCAGCTTTCTAAAACTGTACAGCAGGTCCCGACCTTTTAGACCACCGCTTTTTGGATTCACAAACACAAGAACTGGGCAGCAGTTCTGCGGTATCTTGGAAGCCTGAAAGAAGACAAGGAAAAGGGTTAGCCAAAACCATTACTAGGCAGGAAAATTACTACTACATCTAAAAGTACCTCCTGATGCTTCCTTGATGCTTAGTAAAAACATACAGATTTGATAAATAAAAGGATTCAATGTCCAGACAAGCGGTAGGTTCACCACTGATCTTATTCTTCTGGGAACTGAAGTTTCCTTAAACTACTCCAACTACATAGCAAATCCTAACATTAAAACCAAAGTAGTCCTTCCCACACACTGACAGTGAACACTTCATGCCAAACAACAGTGTGAGGGAGAAGGTACCTTCCAGAGTCATGTACAATTCAAGTACTTCCTTGCAAAGAGATTATTTCTCCTCAGAAGAGTTGGAGCATTTGTGTGAAATTTTGTGGTCATAGAACATGTGTCAATCTACAAGGACAAAACACAGCAAAACCGGAGTGTTTGGAGCAGATATTGGTATGCCCCTTTCCATGAAGTAAACAGGTCAAAAGCTGCTTTTAAAAGTAAGTATTTATAATTTTTAATGGGGAGGATTTGGTGTCCTTACAAATCCTCACATTTCTACTGAAGCTGCTGCTGAAAGGCCTCTCAAAGTGTGGCCATACGACAGGGGAGCCTGGTGCCCATCCAGAGACCACTCCAAAGCAAGCACCTGGTGGAGGAAGGATATCCTGAGGTGCTTTGTGTACTGCATGGGAATGGTACCTGCAGCCCCACTGGAGGGCAACACATTCAACCCCCAGAAGCACCATTCAGGACTGGTTTTCAGTCAGCCAGCCCACAATTTACACTGTAAGAAGACCTGTATGCCTTCTACAGAGATGAGAGAAGGCCAGCACACCTTCCATCCCTGCCACAGCCCTACCACAAGGCTGTGCAGCAGGTACACACCAAGAAAGTCTGTCAGGCATTTCAGTGAGCACGCTTCAAAACAGAGACGTCTGCCACAGTCCCTAAGTCGTGGTAATTTGTGTCTACAGATTGGACAGCATTCAGGGAACAGCAATTTGTCACGCAGCTGACAGGATGGACTCAGAGAACAGAACAACAGCGCTAAATATAAGTCAATTTAGACAAGAATGATTCAGGGGGCAGTGAGGCAGCAGCATGACTGCAGCGTGCAAACATGCAGAGAGATACCAACAGCTACAGAGGGGAGGAGACAGCACGCGGAGAGCCTGTCTGCTGCTGCTGCGAGCAACCACCAGAGCACAAAATAAGGTGAAGAAAGGTGAAATCAGGGCATATTAACAAATAACTTTGTGGGGAAGCAAAGTGATGTTGAAATACCTCAGACCACTGTCTACCTGTGATGTGATTTGGATGACTAAAACCAAATGTTCATTTTGGCCTTTCCAGTATTTATTTCCTCAAACTCTGCCTTCCTAAAAATGCTGGATGCTAAATCCTCTGCAAGCTGCATCCTGCCAGATATGTCAAGATACCTGCAAACACACAAAAAATCTTTCTCCTCTAGGTCACTTCCTGCATCAGAAATGCCCTCAGCATGACTTGTAGGCACAAACAGAAAACACAGTGGGAAGAGGAACACTAAACAGGTAACAACTTTGACAATTGTCTTATGGGAAAGGTTTCACTGCTGTCAAAATAAGTAGCTTGGATAGACACGGGCTGCAAAGCTGTTCTCACAGCCTTCTCTAGAGGAACCACCTTCACACTATACTGTGATGGCTGCTAGGTTAAAACACCTCTCTTCATGTTCAGTCTGTATTGGAAAAGGGGAAACAATTATTCAAAGTGTGCCCAACACACAACAAGTGTAATACATTTATTTCTGTCAAACACATGGAAAGGATATTTCTAGCCAGAAAAGGAGGTCTAAGGAAAACAACTCATGCCACTGTCACAAAAGGGAAGGACTTTCTTGAGTCTTATGTGGCTTAAGGATCCACACATCCAAATGAGGAGAGTGCATTTCCTCCCCTCCAGCCATCACAGACATTAATAAAAACAGCAAGCAGAGCTCTAGTTTTTTCAAAAGTAAAGCCCTTATTACTCCATCTGCTCTTGCACCATCATCTGCCATATCCTATTACGAATGTTCCTTTGAAAATCCCACAAGCAAAGAAAGGCAGAGCAGCTCTGAAAGGAAACACCACATCTCTGGGATAATGGGGCAACCTGTTCCCTTTCTGCACTCCTTGTTCCAGCTTCCAATCTGCCATATATTTCCACCTAAACACTTCCCATTTCTTCCTCTTCAAAGCTTTTTTACTACTTAAACTTCATCTGCAGTCACTTCAACTTCCTGAAAACCTTGAGCTATCTGAACCCTCAGGATTGGTCTAATGCCTGGAAAACTGTGGGGCTTAATAAAAAAGGAAGTAAGGGGATAACAGAAAGAAACAATATTCAGTTCTGCAGCTCAAAGTAAATGAAAACATTTTCAAACAAGGACAAGAGAAGGGAAACCAGCGCAACATTCAAGTCAAACAAATACCTTACTTGAATGTGGACAAGAACATGATGACCTTCAGGAAGTAAGTTTCTAAAAATACTGGTTTTGGACATTTAGAAGTGACATGTTGAACACATGTTTTACATTACTTGATTTTACAGACAAGTTCTAATGCACTGGGTTTAAAACCAAGTAACTAAAATAATTCACAAGGAACTGCAGGGAATCGCAATGATTTTTTGAGATGTGGTAAGCTCCAAGGCATTCAAAAGCACAGCTGTGCTTTGGAAAGTCGACTAGGATCTTACCCAAGTAAATATATATTGTTGCAAATACGTATTTACAGTTTCTACAAAACTGTCATCTAAATTTCCTAATTGTCAGTGTCAATATTGTACCAGAACAAAGTGAAACATTTACCCTGAAAGCTAGAAAGGCTCATGAGCAGCTGTGCAGAATGCCTGGAGCTAACAAAGTATCTGTCTGTAGTGTAAACAGAACAGCCGAAGCACTGGAACCCATCCTTATTCAAGTATCTCCTAATGTAAATCCCTAACTGTACCTGGTTAGGACTAAACATGCCTATGTAGACTAAATAGAAGTACTCTAGAAAGTGCTTTAAGCTTTACAGTTAAGTTCTTCCCACCAGGACGCTTAATTACACTTAAAGGATTAAGAAACACTGCTGAGATGCTAGATAAAGGCTAGCTTTTAAAAAAACAGTTATTTTCCAGTGGAGGTTAAAAATCCTGTGACAGTTTGCACAGCAGAGCAGGGCTTTGCTTTCTGCAGATGCTCCATTACAATTACAGATGGCCACAAGGGCAGCGCTCTTATGCTGCTGAATATGTTTTAATTCCTCAATCAAGCCCCAGTGGGGACGCAGAATAAGTTTGTTACTGGGCAGAGGCAGATGTGTGACTCACTGCCTGAGGGCTCCCTTCCCACTTTAGCCCTGGCTTCAGTGCTCTGCCTGAGGAGTGAAATGTGCAGAGGGGTTTTGGGCTGGCTGGTGTTCAGGAAGGAATTTATTGCTTGTTTCTTAGAGACAGCTGAAGGAGGCCGTGTGATTTAGACACTCCACCAGTCACTGTGAATTGCTTAATTTGTCAGGATTAGCACAGCATGGCTTCAGGCTGGGGCAAGACAGTCAGTATCCAAACGAATACCCGTTCTGTTGAATGTACTGAGTAATCGCATCTGGGCATGAAGCAGAACAAGGTGTTCCATGCCACAGGCCGGCCAGCACAACCACCACGGCACATCTTCCAGAGTGGCAGACTCTCTCCAGGAACAGCAGATACCTCTGTGACAAACAAGATTCAACATTTGCAAGCTGGCTGGCTGCAGCATCTCCTGTGTGCAAGGACTCACAATGCCCCAAGGACATCCTTCATCCACCCTGGCCAGAAAGATGCTATTGAATCTGATGATGAATGATGTGCAAGGTGTTTGAATGCAACCAGAGCAGTAGCTAGGTCAACACCGCAGAGGGGAACTGCAGCAGTGGAAGAAGGAAGGAAAGTAAAGTTTCATGGTGTTTTGGCAAAGAGAGTCATTAAACCATCACACTTCTAAGTTGAACACATTTGTGTGAAGAATCAGTAGAATGAATGAAATAGAAACTTCCACACCCATATCTACTGCTCCTAAGGAACCTAAATAAAGAATGCTAGAGGGCACTCCACTAGTAAATAGCATTAGTTATAACAACACAAAAACTTGTCACCTTCATGATGATACTGGTCTTGTACAACTTGCTGCTCATTTCCTTTTGCAGCACCTTTTTCCAGCAAACAAGCAGTTCTGGTAACTTTAGCTTTCAGTTCAAAAATCCAGCCCTGCAATGTCTTTCACCTTGACACTTCCCAAAGAGAAATACCAAACCACCCAGCAGCTAAACGGTTTTCTGAGACCATATATTTTTTACACTCCAGTAAAGTATTTTCATTTACTTGAATATTATGAAAGTGTTTGATTAAATTCTTAAAGGCCCAAGATCATGAAACAGCAGAACTGAACAACACATCTGATCACACTAATTGCTTGACTTTCTAATACAGCTAGCGCAAACTGATTCTGCATCCAAACTTTTCAGTAATAACAGTAAGAGTATGAATTGCTTCTGGCCGACCTGACCGTGCCAGACTAGAACTGAGCCTTCTCCTTAGAAGGTATATGAGACAAAGGGCAAGTGTATCTCACCTCAGGAAAACAAAGGACAAGCAACCTGCTAGCCATGGATTTACTTTTGTGCTTTTCTTGTGCTTAGAGAAGATTCTGTTTGTTTGGTTGGGGATGGTGTTTCGGTTTGGTTTCTGTTTGTTTGTCTGTTTGGTTGGTTTGCTTTGTTTTGTTTTTAAGTTGCAATTTGGAAAAATCTTTCACTAACCAAAACACTGTGGCCTTTGTTTTATTACCCATTCCTCTTCTGAGGCTACACATTAGCCCTTCGATTCCCAATTCCTTTGTATTTCACCCACAAGAGGAATGTCAAACAAAGCATAAATGTAATATTGTGTTCAGCTCCTGGTAAGTACTTCCTGGTGCTGTATTTAAATGGCTATATATATAAACAATGGCTGACAGTATCATATGATACAAGGATAACCTAGGTTGGAAAGTACCTCAGGAGGTCATCTACTCCAATCGCTACCCTGAGTAGGGTCAACAATCACTCATCAATTTACCCTGGGTAATTAGTGAGTGGCGTAAGCTGCGTGGCCAAGGCACATAAAAACAACACTTGAAATACTATTTAGATTAATTAATCTTGCCTTATTTCTGTGAGATGACCAGATACAAACAGCACATGCTGCAACAGAGACAAAATGCAAATGTGCCTGTACAGCCCCTCCCTCTCCTTCTAACATAAAATAAATTCATCGTTTCTGAAAAATACCTTGCATCAGATATTTATCCATATTTTCGTGCCATAAAGAAGTTCACTTCCAACATATTTAGTGTCAGAAAACCAGTCATGTGTAACCAACAGAGAGGAGTATGTTCGATTTCACACATTCACCAAGCCAGGCTCGTAATACATTTGCCTAAAAGCCACCGAAAACAAGCATCCAAAAGTAGTGCCATCTTCACGCTGCCTTCTGTTTCTGGTAACAAAATCTGAAATGTAGTTTGGATGAGGGGGAATGTTTGTTTCTTGGGATCTCACAAAACATAACGCCTCCATGTGCATAGGTAGGCGGCTACAATTTTTTTGGAGGGTGGATAGATTTATCTTGCCAGTTTCACGTAGCACTGCCACTCGTATCTGCTCATAATAAAATATAATGCTGCCCTCAGAAAACTTTGACAAGCATAGGACTTTTTAAATGGTAAAAGGAGACATGTAAATACGCAACTCTGACTACTGAACTTGAGACCCTGCCTTCTAAAGTTGTTTCATAGTTCCTAGTTATTAGGTTTTTTTAAGTTTTCAAAATTCTGTGAGCTTCTAAAGTCAAACCAAGCCTCTCTGTTAGTTCACTTGCCATAATGCAACTCCAGAGAGACAGTAACTGCAAGGCAACAGCTCAGCAGGAAGCAACTATGGCTAAACTCTCTTTTGGACAGAACCTACATCACCCTGGTTAAGAAGCACTTTGCCCAGTGAACCAGTTCCCTCTTTCCACACTGAATCTGCTTTGTTAACATGAAATCTATTATAAAACCAACTGATTCATAGGAAAGCGACTTTTAACCAAAAAAGTTAAGAAATCAGAATCAAGCATGAATTTGTGAATGGACTCTTGCACTAAGTCTTTCAAAAGACTATTATTTTTTCCTCTGTAATCCACAATGCAGCATTCCAACAAGGTCAAAGTCCCTCTGCTACAGAACAGGGGATATGAAGAGACGCTAAAGATGAATCTTAGAAGTAGCGCTTTACCTCATGGTTAGTGAGGAAATACATTTAGTCCCAAGTACAAAGTTGTTGTAAGCACTGCATGACATGCCTGCTAAAACTAGCCTAACTTTCTAATCATTGAAAGAAATAAAGAGGAAAAAAAGATTTTGTTTGGGTTTTTTTCCCATTACAGTTGTATAGTTATGCTGTTGCATAGTCATATAATATTCCTGACAACTCAGCTGTACCGGAAGTGACTTAACTTGTGGAAGTGTATCATAAACACAGAATACAGGCTCTCAAGTATTTTGTTTCATCATGTTACTTACAGAAGCTCACTCTATGGCTCCCTTGGATAAAATATATTTTCATTTACTTAGCAGAAAAAGACTTAAGGTAGTTGTTTTTCTTTTGAAGACATATTTTAAATACAAACCCATCTCTTACCATGACTTCAGGTATCACCACAACATTTAGAGGCTTGTCATTGACAGTTGTATCTTTAACTAGCATATATATTCTTTCAGCTTCAGAAAAGCAAGAAATTTCAAGTACAACAGCGCCTGTAAAGAGACATCAGAACTGGGTTTTTCTTATATATTCTATTATTATCAGGAAACCTGTATATCAATCACAGCAAAAGTTTACTCAGTTTACTCAGGACATTGTTCAGTACAAGTTATTCTGCAACACTTGTGGTTGTTGGCTATAAGTGAATTGGGCTGTTTTGATTTTTAACCCTTCGTTCATACCCTCAAGCACAACCTGTATTTTTATCAAAGCAAAGCATTTTCAGGACAAGAGGAACTGTAGCACAAAACTACTGCGTATTTGAAGACTTCCTTTGGGCTTCAGAAGTATGGCCTATTACTCTCCATCATAACCAACAGAACTATTCTCCTCATGCAGAAGCGACAAAGGTATTAGGTTTCATTTTGTATCTCATTATTAAAAATCCAGTAGTTCCATTCATTAACAATATCCCAGCAAGAATTATTACAAGCAAAGACTTGGTCTGAGAATCGCTTTAAGATCTTTACATTGGCTTAGGACCTGCATGGCAAAGTTGGGGAAGAAGAGAAGACAAAAGAGAGAAATGAAAGAAAATAAAATACTGACAAGTTAGTTTGAAGTAAGATAGTGAGGAGGAAAACAGGGCAGGACAAGATGAAAGTGCATAATGGACAGCATATGAGATGTGAGCTGGTACTACAACCTGGCTGCAACCAAAAGTGAGAGAGTCAGGAAGTTATCAGAAGCATTAAAATGCTCAGAAAGTGAAAAAAGAAAATCCCACCAAGAACAATAAAAATCAGACAAGCAGAAACATCTAAAAACCACATGCAGGTAAACTTGATTAAATGAAGCTGTGACATGAGAAGAGTATCACAAAACCAACTATTCTCCACTGGCATATGAAAGAAGGCACATACGAAAGCTTTATGGTTTTCCTTATAAGAAGTCAATATTTACTAGCCACATGGAGATAAGCAAATACACAAAGGAAGCACACACCAGTCTTCAAAATCACACTATAGAAAGATTCACTTAGCAGTCATGTGAAAATTAAGCCTGCCAAAGGTTGTAAACCATCTTGAATATGAACACCTAAACGTACAAAAGAAATACCACACTTCTCAGTTTTACCAAATGCAGATCTCTGCCTGACCACTGCACTAAAGCTGCACAGAGCCACTGCTGCTCCGGTTTTCAGAAACCTCAGTTTCTCCAACCTTGCTGAAATAGAGCTCCTACAGCAAAAGTAAAACAACATCTGAAAGGGTGAAATGCAGAGTTAAGTGTGCTGATTTTCTTCAGATGAGCCAATGAACTCCCACTTAAAACTGTGCTAGAAAACAGTGACTATGAAGCAGTATCATCAAGTTCAAAAGCAGTACCTAATTTTTGCATATTAGAAGTCAAAATAAAGAGAGAGCACTTGAAGGGCTTTTAACTGTTTGGTGGTGTTAAGGGCAACTTCAAACTCATTTTTATGGTGAAATTTCACCACTTTCTGGTACATGACGCATAAAGCCAACCTTTTTGTTTTTAATAGGGTAACACTAATCCGCTGCTCTTTGTAAATACAAGTTACATTTTACCTGAGGGGCTGAGACTAACAAACTCCAAACTTCGAGACTCTGGCACTAGGCTGCAGTTTTGAAAATAGGCATTGTTTGCAAGACCAAAAATCTTAATGCTTACCTTGTGCTTGATAAACATGACTCACAGATACTACATTTGCTGCAAAGGGTAAAAATACAAACACATAAAACCTTGGTACATTTAGAGTAAATATTTAAAATATTTTTTAAAGTTACATAAATATAACATCAATAAATACTAAAAGTTATACAAATATAGGGAGAACCTCCAGCTAACACTTTCCCTCTCCTAAGTTTACTCTGCAAGTTAGAAAAGCTAAACTGATTTTCATAAAATGTGACTATGAATTCCTTCTGGCATTTGAAGTTTAATTCCTCTCGAAGTTACATAAAAGATGGAGAGAAACACTTTGCTTCCTGAAACGAAAAGCATGACACATTCCTGATGCTGTTTACAGTCAATGTTGGTTGAAAGAGTATTTTGGAAAGTCAGTTACACTTCTTTCAAAAAGAAAAATAAATTCTCTCAACTGAGTGCTTGTTTGTATGTGTGTGCACACACTGCTCATTCTTCTCCGTGACCAGGCACAGAGCTCATGAACAACATGGAGAACAGCCCACACAAAAAATGTTAGAGGTTAACAAAGGCGAGGAACGTTCATGCACAGGGAATTTAACTGCACTGCCATGATTTGAATGGTGTAAGGCATGTATGGTTCAATTCTAAGAAGTAACGCTTTTCACTAGAGAAAAAATGGTGGGGTCACATACAACTCAAGTAATGTATTAATAATTCTGTGAATAATGAGCTGTTACATTTCTCATGCAAGCATGAGCATTTTAAAACGAATTAAGAAAGCCCCTGTGACTGTACACAAGGCAGACTGATTTTTCAAATACAGTTAAAACACTAGGAAAAAAATACAAAGGAGCAACAGATGCTACTATATTTTATACATATGAATATATGTCAATGCACGTACTTACTTTTGATAGCTAATTCAGCTTTGAGAATATTGGTGTATTCTTCACGAGAAAGTTGAGGTGGAAGGCCACCAACAAGTAAATTCACTCGCACTATGGATTTATTGTTCTCCACAATGTAAAATCTTGTTTGATTCATCTGACGTATTGAAGTCTTCCAAAATAAAGAAAAATAAGTGATGTGACATTTGGCCAAAAGATACTGTGAAACAAAATCCCAAACAGTTCTGGACTTAGCAATTAAGTCCTCTAAGCCTGGAGGATATTATGAACAGAAACAGGCTTCAATCTGAGCTGATTACTTGCTTTTTCTGTAATAACAGGGATTACCTCCTTGACAGAAAAAAGGATCATGTTACTTTTTCAAATTTACCTTTCTTATGTCCTTGAGTCTGTTAAGAATCAGCTCCTGATTGTCCAACACCATGCGCTGAACTGGAGAGAGCAAGAACATTAATCATGTTTAAAAGCACTTTAAACTATTATCAGGCTCAATAAACAAAAACCATTTAAAAAAATTAAATCACCAGAAACCAACCAGGTAGGACATTCACAGGCTACATTAACCTTATAAGCCAACTTCCTGATAATGCTCACAAAGAAAGCCAAGTATCAGATCAGTATCCAAACTACAACGATATCTACTTGGATGTGGCCAGGGCATCATCAGACTACTTCACTGGCTTTATTTACCTCTCCATGCAGCCTTACAAATAATGAAGCACAAAGGGAACTTGGAGAACACCAGCTCACCTCTTGCAGGGTCACAAACCTCTTGAGCAGCTCTAGGACTGTGTATTTTATAGTGCACACACATACTCCTTGGACTATCTCAGGACTTGAGTTCTTTCTTGTTTGGGGGCAGTGTCAGAGGGAAAGAGAAGTGAAAGCAGGAAGCCAATTGAACTGTACAATTAAATTTTACTAAGTACTTAAGACAGTTACATCAGTTAAAGGCAGCTCCCCTGAACAAGGCTTTCTGCCAAAGGGTCAATACCTGCCAGAAACCACTAATAAACATTTAGGTGATTATGAAGAAAGAGAAGGGAACCATATTCCCAGAGGACACCCAAGATAGGAATGAATAAACACAACTTCTGATGAAGAATTTCAACATGATGTTGAAGCTCCATTTTTGAAGGCATTTATTGTAAAAAAAATAACCGTGACTATGTTAAAAGGGTTAAAAAGCAGCTACAAGAAGATCAGTTACAGATGTGCCTTTGGCCAATGCTCCTTCACTTACCTTGCTTACTGCCCATAAGCACTTCAACCAATTTGAAATTCTCGAGGCACTCCGTCTGCCAAAAGATACAACATGTAAATGTAGCTCCTGAATTAAATATAATTTTATTAGATGTTTACAGTAATGTTATTGTTACACTGCATATACACAGAGCATGAAAAAATATACCATTTTAAACCAACCATGATGCTCTCCTAAACCACTCCTCCTGATCGAGGAATAACCATCCTTTTACACACTTAGCCTCACACTTGATGTCAGGCTCCCGTGCCCTAAGCTATGTTGGCATCCTCACAGCCCAGTGTATTCATCCCCGGGTACTGAAAGAGCTGGACAATGTTATCACAGGACCACTTTCCATCATTTTTCACCCATCTTGGAAGTGTAGAGCTCAGTACACTGCAAGCTGGTAAGTGTTTTCCCGATTTTCAAGAAGGTTAAGAAGACCCTGGTAATCGCAAGCCCATTAGTCTCGCTTCAGAGTCTGGTAAAATTACGGAGACAGTTATTCTGGGAGCTAGTGAAAGACACTGGAGAGACAGTGCAGTCACTGGCCATAGTAAGGGTTCACAAGGGGAAAGTTCTGCTTAATCAACTTAACCGAATTTTATCACCAGGTCACCCATCTAGTTGACCAAGGGAACCCAGTAGGATATGGTATTTCTGGATTTCAGCAAAGCTTCTGGTACTGCCTTTCACAGTATTCTTCTGGATTACCTGTACAGCACAGATCTAGATGAGTCTGTAATACACGGGTGAGCAGTTGGCTGATGGGTCAGCTGCAAAAGGTTATAATAAATGGGATTACATCAGCCTGGGAGCCAGTCACCAGTGGAGCTCCCCAAGGCTCAATTTTAGGGTCACTGCTCTTTAATGTTTTTATTAATGATGTGGATGCAGGAGTTAAATGCACATTTAGGAAGTTTGCCAATGATACTGAATTAGGAGGAGCTGTGGACTCCCACAAGTGTAGAGAGGCCTTTCAGGGAGATGTGGACAGGTGAAAGAGCTGGGCAATCAGCAGTCATATGAAAGTTAACAACATCGAGAGCTACATTCTCTACCCGGGACAGGGTGATCCTGGTTATAAATACAAACTGGGGGAGCAGAAGCTGGAGCGCAGCCCTACAGAAAGAGATCCGGGGATGTGGGTTGATGGCAAACTGAGTATGAGTCACCATGGCAGGCAAAGGAGCCAGCCATGCCCTCGTGTGCATCAAGCACACAATCGCCAGCTAGTCGAGGCAGGTGACTGTCCCGCTCTATGGTGCACTGGTGTGGCCCCACCTCGAGGCTTTTGTACAGTTTTGGGCTCCTCAGTTTAAGAAGGACATCAGACTAACAGAGTGTGTCCAGAGGAGGGCGACCAAGGTGGTGAAAGGCCTCAAGGGTGAGGCTGAGGAAGAGCAGCTGAGATCACTTTGTTCAGCTTGGAGGAGAGAAGGCAAAGGGGTGACCCCATCACACTCAGCATCTTCCTCAAGGCAGGCAGCAGAGGGGAGGTGCTGATCTCCTCTTTCTGGTCACCCCTGACAGGGCACAGGGAAATGGAGTGAAGCTGCATCAGGGAAGGTTCAGATGAGACATTAGGAAAAGTATCTTCACTGAGAGGTGCCTGGTCACTGAAACAGGCTCCCCAGGGAAGTGGCACCAAGCCTGTCACAATTCAAGGAGTGCCTGGATGATGCTCTTAGCCAACACAGTTTAGTTTTAGGTAGTCCTGTGAGAAGCAAGGAGTTGGACTCAATGAGCCTCATGAGTTCCTTCCAACTTGAGATATTCTAGGATTCTATGACCTCCTTTGCAGAGCAGTGCAAAGAAGTAGGAGAAAAGCATGATCATCTTAACACTGCTCTCCAGTTTCCCAGCAATGGAAGATTTGCAGTGCAGTTACATACAAGTGTATTTTAAACATCTCAAGACATAAAAAGCCGTTAGAAAATATACTGCAAGCCAAGAAACATTGTGCTCATGCTAGTAAATCTGCTTGACCCAGAAAGACTGACAGTAACTTCCAGCACAGATCAACCAGATGTACCATTGAGATTGCAGAAAGTTTTGAGCATCATTCCAATCACAAGAGATCATCTACCAAACATTAACAGCATTCACAATAACTGTGAATTGACCGATTGTAATTTCTCTAAAGAGAAAAAACATACATACCCCCCTTTAGGATCACTCAGGTGGTATATGGACATGCTTACTATCTTTCATTTACCTGTTTTCCAAGTAACGGAAGCACTTCTTTGACGACAGTCTGTGTAGTGCTACCCTTATTTACTCGTAGAGAAACATATGCCATTCCCACCCTAAAGAGAAAAGAAATACTTATTTTAGGACAATCATTTGACCTATCCTCTCTGTACCTTTTTTACTGAAGTGGCAATTTTCTATGGGGATAGGCAGAAACCTGTATTGAAGAAAAGCTGCTCACTGAGGCTCACGGCAGATGCAATATGCCCCCCACAGACAAGCAAAGACTTTCATCTCAAGGAAATGATCATTACAATTGTGGCAAATAGTTTCTTTCTATACACAAAATTACCTGCTAGTCTTTCATAAAACTTGGCAATGTAATTGCATCAGGAAAATGAACAAATGTTTAAAATTTTTATCACTGCTCTTAAGAAATGAACTGGTTACCAGTCAGTCTTGTTTCCACTGCTAAATATGTTTAAAATGTATACTGTATCAGTGGCAGATGGAACAGAGTTTTTTCCTTTGATATTTTCCTCCTATTCTCACATCAGAAGTTACCCTGAATTCTTCCTACTTAATGTTTCTTCCAAAACCAAAAAGAAATTCAATCAAGCTTTCAAGTGGCATGTGTGTGCCATCATTTGTTTACAGAGGGAGTTCATGAAAAGCTGCATCTTCTTGGCTGAACACATGATAACAGAACTGCACAAGCTGTATGTTCCAGGCATGTAAAGAAAAGCACAAACACGTCTCCATGCCAGGAAATGAATAGTATGTATACTCCTCATTCAGAAAAACAAACAGAAGAATCTTGAAATAGAGAAGAATAAACTACATTCTCTGTTATACTTGTGCAACTTCAGTAACTCAAACACACTGGAGACTACAGATGACAACTGCACCCAACCAGGATAACCTTGTGATGAAAGAGAAAAACACTCACTTCAGCCAAGCAGGATAAATTCTGATCACTTCCTCGTCCTTTGGTTTGGCTCTGATGATCCATGCTTCAGGAACAGATTCGCGGAATACTGAGCTCAAGTTGCTGTCCTCCACAGCATCGTTCCTGTTGATAACATCATCAGACAGCAGCGCCTGCTGTGTAAAGGTCTGAAGCTCATACTCCTGCTCATCATCATTAATGTAGTATGCCCTCAAAGCAGCCTCCTGCAACACAGCAAGGTCAATTAACATTTCCTTGAGAAGACACCATTAACACCTGTGCAACCACAGACATTTATAAATACCTCACTTATGGAATGAACCCTTAATGCATGTTGCAAGCACAGTATGGTGGATAAATTGCAATGGCAGTAAACAAAACAAGAGCAAAATTTTAAAAACAAATTTTAGTGGAATATACAAAAGAAAATTTGAGCTATCAGTGGATCTGAACACAGCCCATGGTATTTCTGTCAAGTGCTAGTCAAGTCCTACCTGACAGATTGAATGTAAAAATTCAGTAGCAATAAAGCTACACTCACTGAATGAAAAATTAGTTCAACAAGGAAAATGGTAAATTACACTTGGTTATGCCTAACAACCTTTGTGCTCTAACAGGATGCTGAAAATTAGGAGCTTCTCAGCCACAAGTCTGTCCTGAACCCATACACCTGTAAAGAGGAAAGGTAAGACCAGTCTTTGGAAGATGCAAGCAGTCACAGAAATTTTACATCCATTACTGGCCCATGCCTGCAGCATTTCTGCTAAAACAGATGCTACAGTGAATACAGCCCAGTAAGTCAGCTGTGAGAACTGGTATGAATCTGCCCTGGTATTACAGACAGCAATCTGACAAAATGGGCTTGAAAAGCAAACAGCACTCCTAAATAAAAGTGTTTTCAGGACTGTTTACCATTTTCCTTCAAGATTTTTGACATGCAGAACACTACAAACATTTTCCAAAACTCCTGTTGATTCTGAACATAATGTCAAGATAAAAATCTTAATGACCCATATGTTTAAATTGTCAAATTCTGATGTAATGAATTCTTCAGACTCCTGTGCCAAGTCTTTTATGACTCTAAGTTCTCACTGTGCTTAATTCTACTGTGCACCACCCCCTACCCTCTCTAGGCTTTATTTCTGCGCCACATGGGGTCTCGGACTAGCCCAGTAAATTAAGCTCTGTACAGAACACTCGACTTAATACTAAGTCATGTTTCCACCCCCAGACAGAGCACGAGAAAAGCTGGGGAGTGGCGACAATGTGATTGATAATTCACTTCTTTCACACCCAAGGAGTGGAGGTAACCATAGTATGCTTCAGTCTTCAAAACAGATTGACTGAAGTGCAATAGCAGTGGCTGTCCAATGTCAAACAACTGAATACTACAGAAGAGCAAGACCTAAGGAGCTGATTATCCAGTACTGCTCACATCAGTAAAGTTATGACCCCAAGAGTCACACAGGAAAGGAGAATGACTGCTTAATGTGTGATATACTGTGGACCCCATTATGTTATGGATATGTAGGCCACCGCTTCTTCAGATGGTCTAAAATAAAAGTGCTACATGCAGAAGTCAAATTAGATTGTATTATTATAGCCCACTTACAGATTTTGTTGTTATTAAGTTACATCTGTAAAGCTTTTAGCTCCTAACAATTGTAATATACGGTCATGTACCCTTTTATCACACTGGAATATTGATGTTCACAGGGTATCTTACCACAACTTCTTCATTTTTTGCAATCCTTGGAACTGAGATCAGCCGAAATTGGTTGCGTTTCACAGCATCATTCCCATCAAATATCTTTAATGTTTGTTTACCTGAATGAAAACAATTATTGCATTTCAATAACACATCCCTCAAATCATAAAGCCACCTGAATAGGAAGCATATAATGAAACTATAAACCCCACTGATTTAATCTACTGAACTGTTTCTTCACCACAAGCTTTGAGGCTCAATATTTTCATTTTTGTTTTGTTGCTTTTCATTTAGAACGGGGGAGGAAAGCAGGAAAAGTGTTTCAAATAATCACAGCTTTATCCTATCCTTTGACGTAAGTGTTCATATATAACTATACTGCTTCTATTACCTCTTTTTCATCCTCACCATTCATGACTGCTTTTATTATTGACCAGTTCAATAACATGAAAACCAAGACAGAGTTTCGTCACCTTCAGAACAGCTCCCAAAGCACTGCAAGTTCTGAGAGCATCCTTCCGAAGAAAGTCTTTAAAATAGCTGGTGAACTGTACAGAAACAGGAGAAAATGCAGGAACAAGAGAAAAAACTACAAGAAAGAAGGTACAGCAAATGAAGAAACCACAACTCTTTGCTGTGTTTCATTTCACTAAAGTCTTATCAAATCCATGCTCAAACCACGGAGCTCAAGTTGTTGCACAGACATCTCTCAAAGAGTGAAAAGTTAAGCATTTCAGGTTCGCCTTTCACAAACATGAGTTAAGACTCAAGTCTGGAACAATCCAATGTATGACAAGTTTCTCTCATAGAAGTCTAATATGTGTGTTCTTTCAGTCTATGGCAAGGAATTAATCAATCCAGACCAAAGAGGAGATTCCAACAAGATAGACCTTGTGTCCTCTCCTGATCACATGTTTATGAAGAGACCCAAGAGACAGTTCAATTTTGCAGGCTCTTTCATGCATTTCCCAGAGAGCCCATGCTTTACAACAGACATGACTGTTATTCATGGTCAGAATTTGCCCTTTGTATTTGCAGGGTTAGACTGAACTGTTTACAAGTCACAATGAACTGTTTACTGTAACACTATGTTACAGACTGATCTCACAACAAATCCGTACAGCTGCACTCATCATGAAGCAGCAAAATTACTAGAAGGTATCACTTGAGGACTTGAAATGTTAGAAGTATTAACCAAAAGCTATGCACACCAGATGTACTGCACATGCAACATGTTAATCATGCAGTTTGTTAACACACATTGTAAAGGAGAAATATGTCACCTACTTCCATCCTTTTCTTAGAGCTCAGAAATACTTTGTAGTATAGCAGAAAGTACTGAAAGACTTTTGCTCTCTAATGGCATCTAGGGTAGAAGAACCTCAATAACAAACTACCATTTGTCATAGGAGGATTAAAAAGAAGAGCTGGAGCTGGAGAAGCAAAAAAACACACCAGTCCTAAATGATGGCTGAAAAAAGCAAGCTAAAATCCCAGGCAGAAATGTGCATCATTTGATATCATAGTGCTGCAGTGACAGATTAAAAAGGAAAGACTGCAGTAACTGCAGTGATGCTCTGCAAGCTGCCTAGAGCCTGAAGCTCAGGTATGCTGTGTCTAATCCACCTATTCCTGTCTCAGCGTATATTCTGTCACTTCAAACAAAGGCAGACTAGTGCAGAAGGAAAAGCTTCATCCAACACTATGTCTGAAAACAGTCTTTTAACATGAGACTTTAACCCTTAAAACAAAATGCTGCTACCTTCATTCTCGTTACCTTTATTTCTTATTATTCTGAGATGTGACAGCCTCAGGCTTTGTTTTTCAATTTAGACTTGTCTACTTATTAAGCCACTCCAAGTGTGAGAGCAGCAGGGATGCTCAGAGCTTTACCTCACAGCAAAGTGGCCAACAGCATTCAGAGCTGCATTAATAACAGTGCTGCCAGCAGGCTGACAAAGATGATTATTTTGCTCTGCTGAACCTTTTGGACACCTCATCAGGAGAGCTGTTCTTCAGTACAAGACAGACACAGATGTATTGGAAGGAATGAAAGGAAGGCCAGGAAGATGATAATGGGTCTGGAGCATCTCTCAGATGAGGGGAGGCTGAGAGAGCTGGAAGTGCTCATGCTGGAGAATGAAGGATCAGGGAGGGGGTGCCTTATATCGATAAGATATGTATATGTATAAGTAATTAATAGAAGGTGTAGAAGTGAACAGACAAGAGGCAATGGGCACAAATAAAAATTAATAAATTTTAAAAAATTAAAAAAAATCCTAAAAATTACACTTAAACTTAAGAAAAAAAAAGAAATTTCTACTGTGAAACTGTAACGGGTTATCCAGGGAGGGTACTCAAGTCTCATCCTCAGAGACATTCAAATCCCAACTGGACATCACCCTGAACACACTGCTCTGATTGACCCTGCCTGAACAGCGTGTTAGCCTAGATAATCTCCATACTGCCTCCAATCTCAGCCTGCAAAGGGGTACCCTTGCGTCATGGTTTAAGCTGTAATTCACGCAGTTTGTTCACTCACTTCCCCCTTTTCCTTCCCCCCGCTCCCGGAGGGATGGGAAGGAGAATCAAAAGAATATAACTCCCACAGGCTGAGATAAGAACAGTTCAGTAACTGAGGTATTACAATAACCACTGCTGCTACCACCAATAATAATAATGACAAGAGAAATACAAGGTAAGAGAATACAACCGCTCACTACCGATACCCAGCCCAACCCAGCCCTGAACCCCCTCTCCCAGGTCTCTACCCTTTGTTTCTGCATCCTGGGCATGACGTACTGTGGTATGGAATACCTCTTTGGTCAGTTTGGGTCAGGTGCCCTGTCTCTGCTTCCTCCCGGCTCCCCCTCCTCCC